>APFE030161653.1:0-18903 GCA_000404065.3 Pinus taeda
AGAGAGAGAGAGAGAGAGAAAGAGAGAGAGAGAGAGAGAGAGAGAGAGTGAGAATGATACAATATCATAGAGAGAGTGCGAGAGACACACAGTAAGATTCATAGAGAAAAAGATTAAGAGACATTGTGAGAGAGAGGGATAGCATGAGTGAGATAGAGAAAGAGTTATATAGAGTGAAAGAGAGTTCGTTGTTGAAATTTAACATTGGTTTTTGAATTTGTTTTTTTGTGATTTATTTCCACCTTAAATTTATAGATAACACAAGGTAATTTATTGTGGAGGTGAACCAACAGAGATCTATCTTTACTTTAGATCTATCAAGAACTAAGAGAGATCAAATATTTCAACATGAAAACCTCTTTTTTTGGCGCAAAACTCAAAGAAAGGTTTGCAACATGAAAGACCTTATCACTCTATCTACTTAATAGGTTTGAATTTAAGATGGATCTAGGATATTTTTTATAGAAGATGCATTATAAGGAAAGTATGGATGTTTATGAAGAATGAATTGATGTCTCCTAACATTTAAAATTAATTTATATATATATATGATAATGTTAAAAGTGTTGAATATAATTGTAAATCACATAATCACATATAAATAATATCAATAATCCTTATACATAGAATGTAATGGTCCTCATATTTTCTTTGTCCCCGACATTAAATGGTGAACAAAATGAAAAGACTAATACAAAATTTTAGATAATATTGATTAGTTTTCTGTAACCTTTATAAAGTTATAAATTTTATTATTTTAAAATTACAATTCCTTCAATATTCATGACTTTTGTATTGGACTAAATGATCAAAATTATAGTTCAAATAAAAACTTAAAAAATCAATAAAATATTTTATTTACCTAAAATTCATAAAAACTTTGAAAATGTATGTTAATTGTTTCAGAGAAGAGGCATAAAATAAAAGGTTTTTTTTGGTATTATTTATTTTGTAGTAATCTAAATATATTTCAACACAAAATTCATCCTTTAAACAGAGTCTCACAATATAACTTTTATGTTGATATTTTGACTTCACTAGATTTATGGCTAGCTCAAAACAACATAATATCAATTAAGTTTTATTTACCTCAAATAATCCCTACATTGCACAATCTAGGTTAAGATCCATGTTTTCCTCTCTAGGCATCCCTCAACATTTTTATCTAATATAGATAGATATATGATTGGTATATACTCTCCCTTTACAACTTTTGTTGCTAGCAGGTGGATATATTGTGACAACACATAATTAGTGACCACTGAGTTCAAAGATCTATAGTTTCCTAGACTCATAAAATTGTGTTTTTCATTATTCCTGGTGGAATCAAGCATATTAGTAGACATGAAAGCACAAATTAATATGTTACTAGAACACCAAATAATTTTTAATATCCTCTCTATATCTCAACAATAATCTTCTAAATTTTCAATGATGGTATGTCTTCTTTCTATCCATAGCTATATGAATATGAAATTGTACATATTAGTGTTACAATTCATGGAGTGAAATCGTCACATATGTAGCTAAAGGCTAGACTAAAATATGTTTGAGACAAAGGCATAAACCATCATAATACCTACACATATCCCTTATATGAGGATTTAGGGCATCATTCGTACAACCAGTGTAGCCTAGCCCAGCCCAGCCTAATCTAGCATACACTATTCTAGCCTAGCCTATACTAGTGTTGCATAGCATAATCTAATCTAGCCTAATCCAACCTATCCTAATCTAGCCTCTCCTAGCTTAGCCTAGCCTAATCTAGCCTACCCTAACCTAACTTAGCCTAGCCTAGTGTAGCCTAATCCAATCTAATCTAGGCTAATCTAGCCTCCCCCAATCTAGCCTAGCCACTAGGCTGATCTAGCCTGGCCTAATCTAGCATATCCTAGCATATCCTAGACTAAAATAACTTTTCCTAGCCTAGCTTTACCTTAACTAGCTTATCCTGAGCTAGCCTAGCCTAACCTATCCTAAACTAGATTATCTAACATAGCCTAACACATGTCTAATCTAGCCTAAACTAGTTGAGTGTAACCCAACATATCCTGGCTTAGCCTAGCCTCATTTAAACGAGCCTAGTCTACCATGGCCTCAACTAGATCAGCCTACCCTATTCTAAGATTAGCCTAGGCTAGGCTAGCCTAAATTAGCTTGGCCTTCTCTACCCTGTCCTAACCTAGCCTAGCCTAGGCTAGGCTAGCCTAAACTAACTTGGCCTTCTCTACCCTATCTTAACCTAGCCTAGCCTGGCCTAAGCTAGGGTAGCCTATCGTAGGCTTGCCTAAGGTAGCCTACCCTAGCCTACCCCAGACTAGCTTACCTTAGCCTGCCCCAAACTAGCTTACCCTAGCCTATCCTAGCTAAGCCTAGCCTAGCCTAAAATACAAATTGTTAAAAATCTTCAAGTTTAAACATTTCAGATTACCTATCCTAGCCTTCCCTGCCTAATCCTAGCCTACCATAACATATCCCAGCCTACACTAGCCTAGCCTAGTCTAGCCTAGCCTAGACTACACTACCCTAGCCTAACCTACCATACCCTAACCTACCCTAGCCATACCCTACCCTACCATAACATAGTCAGACCTACCTATCCTTGCCTAGCCTACCCTAGCCTACCTTATGCTACCCTACCCTAGCCTACCATACACTAAACTAGCCTTGCCTACCCTACCCTAACCTACCCTACCCTATATTACCCTTCCCTAGCTTAGCCTACCCTACTCTAACCTAGCCTACCCTACCCTAGACTACCCTATCCTACACTAGCCTATCCTACCCTATCCAAGCTTAGCCTAGCTAGCCTACCCTACATTATGCTAACCTACACTACCGTAGTCGAGCCTTGCCTACCCTACCCTAACCTACCCTACCCTAACCTACCCTAGCCCACCCTACCCAACCCTAGCCTACCTAGCCTAGCCTACCCAACCTACCTATCCTACCTAGCTTACTGTAGTTGACCTAGCCTACCTAGCATAACTTAGCCCAGCGTAGCCTACCCTAGCCTACCCTATCCTAAGCCTAGCCTAGCCTGCCTAAGCCAAGCCTATCCCATCCTCCCCTAGCCTAGCCTACCTTAGCCTAGCCTAGCCTACCTTAGCCTAGCCTAGCCTAGCCTAACCTAACCTAACCTATGCTACCCTAGCCTAGTCTATGCTAAACTAGCCTACCATACCCTAGACTACCCTATCCTACACTAACCTAGCTTACCCTAACTTAGTTTTGCCTAGCCTACCTACCCTACCTTACCCTAGCCTTGCCTTCCATACCCTGCCCTATCCTACCCTAGCTTAGCCTATCCAAGTCTACACTACCCTGCTCTATCTTAGCCTTGCTTAGCCTACCCTCCTCTACCCTACCCTACCTTTGTCTAACCTATCCTACCATAACCTAGCTTAGCTTAGCTTAGCCTAGCCTAGCCTAACCTATCCTAGCATATCATAACCTACAAACCTAGCCTATCCTTGCCTATCCTACCCTACCAAAGCCTAACCTAGCTAGCGTACCCTATGCTACGCTACCCTACACTATCAGAGTCTAGTCTGGCCTACCCTAGCCTAACCTACCATTGGCTACCCTACCCTACCCTAGCCTACCTAGCCTACACTAGCCTACCCTACCCTACCTAGCATAGCATAACCTATCCTAGCCTAGCCTACCTAGCCTACCCTAGCATAACCTAACCTAGCCTAGGATACCCTATCCTAAGCCTAGCCTAGCCTACCTAAGCCAAGCCTATCCTATCCTAGCCTAGCCTAGCCTACCATAACCTAGCCTACCGTAGCCTAACCTATGCTAGCTTAGCCTAGCTTAGCCTTGCCTACCCTAGCCTAAGTTAGCCTATTCTACCCTAGCCTAGCATACACTACCCTAGCCTAGCATATTCTACCCTAACCTATCCTAACATATCCTAGCCTACTCTTTCCTAACCTACCTAAGCCTAGCATAGCCTCGCCTATCCTAACCTACCCAAGCTTATCCTAACTAGCATATCCTAGCCTATCCTACCTTACCATAGCCTAGCCTAGCCTAGCCTATCCTAGCTTAGCCTAGCCTACCCTAGCCCAACCTACCTACCCTAGCCTATCGTAGCCTACCTACCCTACCCTAGCCTATGCTAGCCTACCCTAACTTACCTAGTCGAGCCTAGTGTAGCCTAGCCTAGTCTAGACAAGCCTAGCTTACTCTACCCTAGCCTAGCCTACCCTACCCTAGCATAGCCTAACCTGCCCTATCTTACCCAACCTAGCCTAGCATAAGCTAGCCTACCCTAACCTACCTAGCCTACGCTACCATGCACTAGCCTAGCCAAGTCCACCTAGCCCAGCCAAGCCTACCTACCCTAGCTTAGCCTACCCTACCCTTGTCTAACCTATCCTACCATAACCTAGCTTAGTTTAGCCTACCCTAGCCTAGCCTTGCCTATCCTACCCTACCCAAGCTTAATCTAGCCAGCGTACCCTATGCTACGCTACCCTACACTATCAGAGTCTAGTTTGGCCTACCCTAGCCTACCCTAGCCTAACCTACCATGGCCTACCCTACCCTAGCCTACCTAGCCTACACTAGCCTACCCTACCCTACCTAGCATAGCATAACCTAGCTTAGGCTAGCCCACCTAGCTCTACCTTAGCATACCCTATCCTAAGCCTAGCATAGCCTACCTAAGCCAAGCCTATCCCATCCTAGCCTAGCCTAGACTATCATAACCTAGCCTACCCTAGCCTAACCTACGCTAGCTTAGCCTAGCCTACCCTTGCCTACCCTAGCCTATGTTAGCCTATTCTACCCTAGCCTATGTTAGCCTATTCTACCCTAGCCTAGACTACTCTATCCTAACCTACCTAAGCCTAGCGTAGCCTTGCGTATCCTAACCTACTCAAGCTTATCCTAACTAACATACCCTAGGCTATCCTACCTTACCATAGCCTAGCCTAGCGTAGCCTATCCTAGCCTAGCCTAACCTACCATACCTTGTCCTACCCTACCCTAACATACCTACATAGACTACACTAGCCTAGCCTACCCTAGCCCAACCTACCTACCCTAGCCTATTGTAGCCTACCTACCCTACCCTAGCCTACGCTAGCCTACCCTAACTTACCTATCCGAGCCTAGTGTAGCCTAGCCTAGTCTAGCCAAGCCTAGCTTACTCTACCCTAGCGTAGCCTACCCTAGCATAGCATAGCCTAACCTGCCCTATCTTACCCAACCTAGCCTATGTTAAGCTAGCCTACCCTAACCTACCTAGCCTATGCTACCATACCCTAGCGTAGCCAAGCCCACCTAGCCTAGCCAAGCCTACCTACCCTCCTCTACTCTACCTACCCTACTCTACTTAGCCTAATGTAGCCTAGCCAAGCCCACCTAGCCTAGCCAAGCCTACCTAGCCTAGACAAGCCTACCTAGCATAGACAAGCCATTTTAGCCTAGCCTACCATAGCCTAGCCTACCCTATCCAGCCTACCTTATCATACCCTACCGTACCCTTGCCTAAGCTACCTAACTTAGCCTAGCCTAACCTAACCTACCCTAGCTAGCCTACCTTACCCTACCCTACCCTATCTAGCCTAACCTAACCTACCTAGCCTACCCTAGCCTACCCTAGCATACCCTATCCTAATCGTAACGTAGCCTACCTAAGCCAAGCCTATCCCACTGTAGCCTAGCCTACCTTATCCTAGCCTACCCTATTCTAGCCTACCCTAGCCTATCGTATCCTAGCCTACGTTACCCTACCTTACCCTACCCTACTGTAGCCTAGCCTATTCTGCCTTAACCTATCTTAAACTAGATTATCCAACCTAGCCTAACACATGCCTAATCTAGACTAAACTACTTGAGCCTAACCTAAGATAGCCTAGCTTAGTCTAGCCTATCCTATCTTAGGCCAACCTAGCCTAGTCTAACTTAAACTGGCCTAGCCTAGTGTGGCCTAAACTAGATTAGCCTATCTTAAACTAGCTTGGCCTAACCTAGCCTAGCCTAGCTTAACCTATCTTAGCCTGTCCTAGTCTTGCCTATCCTACACCACTCTAGCCTAACCTAGAGTAAACTATCCAAAACTACACCCTAAATCTCAATATATATTATAAATATACATCCCGCATGAAAGTTACAAAATACAAATTGATGTTTATTGAAAAAATATTTTACATATAAATGTTTGAACAAAAACATAATATAAATTCTATAATAAAATAAATTTTCAACATAAAATAAAAACATATATATATTCAATTATGTAATTAAACAATAAATTTATAAAAATAAATAAACACTTTAAATGATTAAATCACTAATATAAAATCCATATATTACATTATTAAAATATATAAAAACTACGAAGAATCATATAAAATATATGAATGTTTAAGAAATTATAAAAAGACTATTTACTTTAATAAAGCACACAATTTTTTTATTTTTTTCTAAAAAAGATGACTTTTTACTAAAAACAAATTAATAGATATAAAAAACTTTCTATATTAATTAAGAAAAACAAAAATTCCTATTTCTTATTTTAGTAAATAAAACTATATAAATAAATACTTATAATAAAAAATAATAAATATAAGTTTTATAGGATATTCAAGATATTTTCATCATGGAAATATAATCATAACAAATTCTGGCTGGCGTAAATTACTGAAAAAGACATAGGGTGAAATAAATTAAAACAATATATAAATATATAATATATATAATACGCAACTGAATTAGAAGTGAGAAAAAAGCTTATGCACTTTTAGTTTTAAAAAAAAACCATATCCAATTCAAACGAAAAAAGAAAAAACCTATTACAACAGCATCAACCAGAACAGAAACAAGGAAATTCTATAAGCACAAAAGCACGAGACTTCAATTTCAAAAATTTAAAAATATATTTGAAAGAAAATTAGGTTTGCTGAAATTGTTTTCATGACCATAGTTGAATAAGCGCCTATACGAGCAAATATGTTATAGACATGAGTTAAATATGTTATAGACCATAAATTTCCATAAATGGTCAACCGGAAGAAAAGATTTTGATATATTGGGAAAAGTTTTTGACGGTAATTTGCCTAATTTCTGGGTTTATTAGATACTCTATCTATTCTCTGACGGCATATTCGAAACGAGGGCGATGCTGTTAAGCAGACTGTCTTGTCTGTTGTTGGCAAGTTTGACATGGGTGCTCGTCGGGTTCGAATCCAATGGAATCCTGGGTGCTCGTGGCTTGAAGGTAGCGTGTAGCCTGGTGAGAATATTCCGCGGGGCAGGGAACATGGTATAAGATTACACCCAGGAATTAGGCAACGAAGGGCAATATAAGGCAGAGGGAGTGGAAGTGACAATGTAGAGAAGTCGCCAACTGTCAGAAAGGTAGGCAAGAGCAGAGAGCAACCCTATGCAGAAGGAATAGAAGTAGAAGGCCGACATGCGTACTAGCCTCTTCTGGAGAGAACCACGGGCTTCGTCGCCAAAACAAGGGACGATAAACCTACGCCACTCCATGTTATGCCCGTCAATAGACGGAGTATCAAATAAACTCAAAAATTTTCCGTCAAGAAGCTGAGGATGGCGTTGCCCCGCAAGCCAACCTCAGCAAATCATGATAGTGTGAAGAAAGCCCTTTCAATTTAAAGATCAGTAACTCGATATCCGTAATACAGTTGGGTTTACATTTAAAAGAGATCCATAATACAGGTGGGTTTAGATTTAAAGGAAATCTATAAATTTCGTCAGTCCAAATGGATTCATTGAAATCAGCGAGAGTCACATTAAACCTCCACAAATTAAATACATATTAATTAAATAACTAAATAATAAGACCAGATTAATTCCTAAAAAGAGAGGCGGATGGATTAAGCTAACAATAAAAATAACACAGAATATTATTAAATGACTAAAAGGCCAGAGTAAATCTTTTATTAATCCAGAAATGAATTTGTTAAAACCATAGCCAAAAATGAATTAATTGAAACCAGCAGATACAAGGAGCCAAAAATGAATTAATTGACATCAAAGAAGGAAGGAGAAGCTACATCGATACATACCTATAACTTGATTTCATTTTCTGAAGCCACCGTCATTTCCTTCTTTCCACTCCGTTCTCCCAACATATGATTATCTTCATCTAAAAAGATCAAGGGTTTCTCAGAAATTGAAACGGCAAAAAGAGAAGTGATCATCAACCATTAAACTTTTCCACCTGACGATAAGGTTGCAGGTTGCCTCCGATCAAAATTACTGAACTATTTCTGAAGAAATTAAGGCCTGAAAGAAAGAGAAGTGATCATTAACTTACCTCCGATCTGCTCCACCAGAAGTCGACATAGATGCAGGCTACCTACACTAACAGACAATCAGACAAGCATGCCAAGAAAAACAGAGATGGAGGAAGATGTAAGAGTTGATATATATATTCCTCCGCGTCCTTTCAATGGTTAACTTGTTGGATGCTTTTCTGCAACGGATAGGTTGGATGCTTTTTTGCAACGGATAGGATCAATGCAACCGCTAACTTTATTTATGCTTTTTTTCACGTTTTTTTCTAAATTTGTTTTTGATTTTAATGATTTTTTATTCTCATGCTTTCCAAATTTGTTTTGAAATGTGTTAATTTGTTATTAGTTCTAGATTTTCATGTGTTAATTTGTTAGTTAGTTATAGATTTTCATGTTTTTCTAAATTTGTTTGTGATTTGAATGATTTTTTATTTTCATGTTTTCTAATTTTTTTGAATTTAATGATTTTTAATTCTTTCTTTAAAAAAACATATAATTTTATCGCTAATTTATTCATATCTTTTTTAAATTTAATTATATCATTTTATATTATTGTCCTTATTTTTTTAATTTAATTGGGTACTAAATTACAAATTAGTAATTTTATTTTTAGGCATTTAATTTAATTTATTGAGCTTTTCTTTGAGAACAAATATGATACAATATCTATTAACTTTGAATTTAGCTAATCATTTTGAAATGTAATTACATTTTCTCTTTTTTTAGTGTTTAGTTTTTTCAATATTTAGTACAATACTATATCTTACAAATTTTATTAGATACTGATTATTTATTTATTTACTTAAAATTGAATTACATACACACAAACGCACACGGGAGCGCACACACACAACACACACACACATATATATATGTTTATATTTTGCCAAAATCTTACTACTATTGAGTACATCTACATGTAACATGGAAAATTTAGTTTAAAATATATAGTGAGCTCCTATGTTGGAGTGTATCTTTTTGTTTTATTTTTTTAATTTATGATGTTTTAAAATTGTGAAATATATTTAACATCATGAAAATACAAATGTATGTATATATATATATATATATATACTTATACTAATTATTTGGATTTTTGTGTTTATATTTTTGTCAAAATCATATGATATTAAGTTCATCTACATGTAACATGGAAGATTTAGTTTATGGTGTATGGTGGAGACTCCTAATATAGTAGTGTATGAGTGTACCTTTTTGTTTTATTTTTTTGACTTACAATGTTTATAAATTGGAAAATATTAACATCATGAAAATGCAATTTTTTGCCATATCTATACAAGTTTTGGATGCATTTATATTTTTTATTCTTTTATGGGATGAATTTATAATAAAATCTCATAACTAATTAGTTACCAATGTGTTATGTTATTTTTTTAAATATATACTTCCATATTTATACAAGGTTTGGATGCATTTATATTTTTTGTTCTTTTATGGGATATATTTTTTTTTCTTTGCAAAATTTAAGGTTTTTTTTTGGTAATATATGCATTGGTTTTGTTTACATGAATTTATAACAAAATAACATAACTAATTAGTTATAAATGTGTTATGGTATGTTTTTTAAATTAATACTTCTTTGCCTATATAATTTTAGGATACTCACTATTGTACTAGGATTGTCACCTATGACAAGGATATATAGATTTTATTTGAAATATGTCATGGTATTTTAAATTTTTTCTTTTAAGAGTGTGAAATTTATAATTAAAAAAGTGCAATGATCCATTATTAAGATGTGACTTGTATATATATATATATAATTTTTTGCCCATGCTAATTTTTTGCCTTGGTCCTAAAATGGATTCGTTTCCTATGTTTAAGCAGGATATCACACAATGTTGCTCCATCCATATTTTTCTTCATATGAATAAAAAAATCTATTCGTTTCCTATGTCTAAGGTTGACTTTACATAACGGTCTTCTACTTTTTATACAACACATAAGCTCAGTTTTTCGAGAAAAAAGAAAAGAAAGCACATCAGGTAGCAGGAAAATAAATTCAGTGGCGAGAAAGAATGGAAGTGGATTCATCCACTTTAACAACAGATTGCAGTGGCTCTTACTTGGAAGAACCCGAAAAATATGTTCGAAAAGTGTTGTTCATACATCGAAAATACAAAACAATTTTAGTCGATATATACTGTTCACATGGATCTGAGGAATAGGAATGTTTCGGCAATGAGCATCAACCAAGCATATGGAACATTATGTATATATATAACAGGTTTCTAGTGAGGATCAATGGTTTGTGTCCTAATGGAATCTCTTCTTTTGAAATTTGAAATGGTTTGTGTCCTAATGGAATCTCTTCTTTTGAAATTTGAAATTTATTAGTTCGAATCTTAAAATTGCTCTTATGAAATCTAAATGAATTGGGCACAACAACATTAATATCTCCAAATATTTATGTTTCCGAATGGTATTCCACTCACTTCTTCTGCGGCAAGACATGATGTTGGATCGATCTTCACAGGCTAAAGTTTACGTGTTACAAACACACGACATGCAAAAGCATACGTAAAAGCAAGGTAGCTTTCTATTTAACTTAACATACTTAAATAAACGTTAAGCAACACAGCGATTTTGCAATAAATGCGTCTGCCAAAACTTCGATGTAGCTTGTTTTTTTACCTAGAAAGTTCTAAAAGGTTAACATTTAAGTTTGTTTGCTTCCTTAAGGGGATGATGATTTATGGTTTGGGCCCCAACAATATGCATTTTTTTACAATATAATAAATATATATGGTTCGACGTTTATCTCATCATCATAAGCATCATGGGGAGCAGAAACTAAATAGGGAGGGTTAAGTGGAGTATTCGGTGTAACATCATGTTGAATCCACCGTGGGTTTTTCTCAAAGCCATTTCGTTATGGGAAAAATTTCCCGCTATTAGATGAAATAAGTTTGTGTGGGTGCTTTAAGGGGGTGATGATTCATATTGTTTGGGCGCAAACAATAGGCATTTTGGTTATAATATATTAAATATATATGATTCGACATTCACCTCATCATCATGAGCATCAGGTGGAGCCGAAACTCGAGAGGGAAGGTTAAGTGGAGTATTGGGTGCAACACCATGTTGAATCGACTATAAGTTTTTCTAAAAGCCATTTTGTATGGGAATCATTTCCCACTAGTGGATGACATTAAGTTTGTGTGGTGATTTAAGGCGATGATGATTTATGTTTTGGGCACAAACAATATGAATTTTTATTACAATATAATATATATATATATATATGGTTTGACATTCACCTCATCATCATGATCATCTGCTGGAGCCTAAACTAGACTGGGAGGGTTAAGTGGAGTATTCAGTGCAACACCATGTTGACTCGACCATAGGATTTTCTGAAAACAATTTTGTCTAAGAAAACTTTCCTTCTATTGGATGACATTAAGTTTAAGTGGTGCTTTAAGGGGATGAGGATTTATGTTTTGGGCACGAACAATATGCATTTTTTTTATAGTATAATAAATATATATGGTTCGACGTTCACCTCATCATCATGAGCATCAGGTGGAGCCGAAACTGGAGAGGGAGGGTTAAGTGAAGTATTTGGTGCAACACCATGTTGACTCGATTGTAGGTTTTTCTAAAAACCATTTTGTATGGGAAAAATTTCCCCCTATTGGATGACATTAAGTTTGTGTGGTGCTTTAAGGGAATGATGATTTATGTTTTGGGCACGAACAATATGCATTTTTGTTACAATATAATAAATATATATGGTTCGACATTCACCTCATTATCATGAGAATCAGGTTGAGTTGAAAGTGGAGAGGGAGGGTTAAGTGGAGTATTCAGTGCAACACCATGTTGTCTCAACTGTAGGTTTTTTTGGAAACCATTTTGTATGGGAAAACTTTCCCGCTATTTGATGACATTGGGAAAATGAAATTTAACTAAAATACATGTAATAAAATGGGGGAAGAGTGGCCTATCTGGGTTCTTATTATCATAATGATAGTTTTTATCCATCAGCTAAACTCTTGTGGAGAAAGTAGGGTAAATTAAGATCACGACCAAGAAAAGCCATCAATAGTTTGATGTGATACAAAAACTCTACGACATATTGAACCTTAGAAGTTATATAATGATATATGTAATATAATATATCTCTCCATTATTGTTTGAGATAGTTTAAAGGGACACTTTTTACAAAGTAAATCTTGTAAATTTATGCAAGAACGAAATAAAATACATATTTAAATAGAAATGGAAAGATACAATGAAAAATGAATTTCAATTAATTAATAATAAATACTAAAAATAGTGGTTTTATATGGGGTAAAAAAATAATAATATAAGGGATACACTAGAATTATATGGACCTAACACATTATGAGAAATCAAATATCTCTAGCACAAAAGTTCTTGGATACTTTGAGACAATTTTTTTTTTTAAAGAAAACACTAGTATCAAGTCCACAATAATCAAATGTATTCAAAGTTATGTCGAGGAATTCAAAGGAAGAGACAATGAAGAAAAATAGAAGACAAATTAGCACTCAATAATTTAGTAGATCTACAAAATTTTCAAATACTTTCCCACTCATATATGTAAATACGCCAACAAGACAACTAAGGTATAATCAATATGCTAAAGATCATCAATTCTCATCTTTTACATACCTAAAGTCGTTCTATGGACAATGTTATTCATTTCATATTTTTGGACATAAATCCATTAGAAAGGTGAAAGTTGAAAGAGAGAACCATTATCTAGATACTGTATGAATTCTGGGTCTAAAAGTTCATTCTCTAGGAGTATAAATCCCTCCCCCCTCTAAATGAAATTGAGTGTTTCAAATGTAAAAAAAATTGCCACAAGGAAAATGAATGCAGAAGAAAGTTTGTACGTCCTTCTAAACAACCTATCTCTAAATAGTTGCTACTTCTAAGAGACATGAAGAAGTGGAAATAGAAGACTGAGGAAACTGAGTGTGGACTTATCTTATCTACACCCGGTCACAAAGGAAAATTGTATGTAGTGGATGCTCATAGAATAAGACTATATACAACAGCAAGTTTGTTATTTGTAAAGGAGAAAATCAATGACAATGTAAAATTTAGAAATAATGCCCTAGATAAAAATTAATGGAAAGGGCATAGTCATTATGGATGAAAAGGCCAAGCCACATAATGCCTTATACATGGATGGTGTCAAGAAAAAACAACTGAGTGTAAGTCGAATGTGTGACAATGGATTTTATGTGACTTTTCAGTTTAAGGATTGTGACATATGAAAAATAGAAAATGGAAAGTTGGAAATAATGGATATTAGGACTCGAAACAATGTGTCTCTATTTGATGGTTATAGAGTTAATTTCTAGTAGAGATAAACACATCAAATGTGGCTATGGATCATAATTTTGAGGCATGTAAATTTAAATAATATATTCAATATTAGTAAGTTAAGGTTAGTAAGAGGCATACCAACACTATTAAATCTTGACAGTCCAATTTGCAACACTTGTCAATTTGGAAAAAAAACAAGGAAATGGTTCAAAATAGAGGATCTCTCACCTTCTAAACATTTGGAGTTGGTTCACATTGATATATGTGTTCCCATAAGAAGAAATATCCAAAGAGGACAAAGAAACGTTTTTTTTTATTGATGATTTTACTAGGACTGCTTGAAGATGGAAAATCTAGATGGCATGAACAAGTTTGAAATATTCAAGGCTTACATTGAAAACGAGAAGGAGCTTAGGATTAAATTCGTGAGATCTGATTGGGGAGGAGAACTCATATCAAAAGATTTTTAATATTTATTTTAAAAACATGGCATAAGGAGTAAGTACTTAGTAGAAAGAACACCACAAAAAAATGGGGTGGTTGAAAGGAAAATGAAAACCATTTAGGAGATGGTCAGATAAATTACTGATGAAGGGAAGGTTACACACACCTTTTGGGGAACAATATCTCAAGTAATTTTTTACATAGAAAATAGAATATAGCTGAGGCCTAACAACAATAAAAATCCCTTATGAACAATAGAAAGCATGACTAACATCTGTAAAACATTTCAAGGTATTTGGGAGTACATGATATATCAAGATAAATGATAAATACCTTAGAAGTTTTGACTCTTGAGCATATGAGGGTATATTCCTTGGATATTTTATTAGTTAAGAGAAAACACTAAAAGTGCTTAACAAGAAGAAAAAAAGGGTTGATTATTGGATCGATGTTGTAATTCATGAAACACTACCTCATACATTGAAGTCAAAAGAAAATGAGAAGTGAGATGATACGGAGGACTCTGCTCTTAGATATGCAGTCAAGAAGAAGAGGAAGCTAAAGAAGATGATGAGGAAGAATATATTGCACAAAGGAACTAGAGCCCATCAAGGTAAGTACAAATTAAACACTCAAAATGTCCTATAATTGTTGATCAAAGGATTAGTGTCCAAAATCGAAGGAAATTCATCAAGAATAGAAATATTTCCATACTCCCACAAATTGAGGGGAAAAATATGTGTTAGGATAGTCAAGACAAGTTTTCGGTGAAATAAATGAATGAGAATTCAAAGAAATTGAGAGTAATGGCACTTGGGAGCTTCTTCCAAACCTTAATGATAACAATTTTATCAGCTTGAAACTTGTGTTCAAGAATAAGATAAATGAGGAAGGACAAGTTGTAAGAAACGAAGAAATATTGGTCGACAAGGGTTATGAACAAATAGAAGGAAAAAACTTTGAATAAATATTTTCAGTTGTAGAAAGACTGCGAACCATATAATTTAACCACATGCTCCTCAATATTTTTCCTCCGCATGATAAAAATTTCATGGTTTAAAGCTTCATACAAGATATTTAGAGTGAAAACACCACAATGACTCGTTTGAAGGAGAAAAACCCTAGAATCAAGAGATATGATACCAAATATAATGTATCAATATCAAAAGAACGTAGAAAAATAATAAAATATAGATGAATGACTAGATAATAGTCCACTTTGATGGGGAAAGTTTCAATCTCATTTTAGATCAATTAAATGAACAACTCTTAGATGACTCAAATGATGATACCTACTTGGTATATATACGAGTATAAATGGTCAATATATAATTAGGGACTACAAAAAAATAATAATGTAAGTTCACAAAAATAACAATAGTGGGATTCTATGGGGTATAGCAATAGTAATCTATGGGATACATTAGTATGATAGGGACATAACACATTATGAGCAGTCAAAGATATCCAACAAACAAGGTAGGTCTTGGATAACATGAGACACGAAAAATTTTAAAGGAAAGGCCAATATCAGTTCCACAAGACTTGAAGGCGTTTAAATCTATGCAGAGGAATTACAAGGAAGATACGATGAAGATAAATGGAAAACAATTTAGAGAAGCACTCAATAATTGGGAAAGTCTGCTAAAATTCAAATACTTCCCCACACATGTATGTAAATCATCTAACAAGACAACTAAGGTATAATTTATTTTCTCAAGCTCATCAATTTTCAACTTTGAGGTACCGAGAGTTGTTCTATGGACATCGTTATTCATGTCATATTTTTTGACATAAAGCCATTAATTGTAGAAAGGTCAAATTTGAAAGACACAAAAATTTTAGATTTAAATACTATCACAATTCTAGGTCTAGAAACTCCTTCCCCCTGATGAATGAAATTGAGTATTTCAAATATAACAACTTTTGCCACAAGGAAAATGAATGCAAAAGAAATTTTGGCTATATTTCTTATTTAATAAAATAAGGAGGGTTTCAACTATATACGCCCAAGGACATCATTATGATAGTGAAAAAATATTGCATGGAGAAGAAAGCAATCGTATGTGAATTATATTTGCATAATATGGTGATTCCTATCTCACCATCATTAGATCCAAATGCCCATGTGGGTGGTGTCCAACTTCTAGCCTTTTCATCCTAACTAAGGAAAGGGGAGATAAGGGATAAGGAGGTGAATAACACATTTAGGTAAGAGGTGACCAAACCACTATGGGTAAGATAAGAGTTAACTAACCCCCTAATATTTATTACAACCCACAACATTCTCATGGAGGAATAACATGTGGGACTCCAAATTTGGAAGCATAAATAGAAGGAGGTGATACTGCACTTTAAGGACATGATTAGACTACTAGGTGATGAATCCATATATGCATGCAAGAGAAGATGGCAGGCTATAAAATATATCTTGAAACTGAGGAAACTCTATGCATCCAAGAATTTCTGTCATGCCTTAGATAAGACTCCATTCTACAAGATGATAAGTGAAATAATTGGTATACAATGGATTATACTATGATTCAACGTGTCTTTCCTTCTAAGGATTATAGAACACAAAAATTGTGAAGAAGAACCAAGAAAATGAAAGGAAGTAGGTATAGCACCTATGTTTTATTGTTTAGAAGAACTAATTATGTATATAACATGGAATTTGATACAAGTTGCTAAAGAGATAAGGGAGCAACAACTAAGGGATCAATAAGATTCAAAAGGTGACTTACACAGAAATGGTAAACATTTAAGTAGGGGAATATGATGGGTGCTTGAATTGAGCATCTGAATGCCCCTCTATAACCTCTACAACTTAGGAGTATATGTATTTCTAACATAAATTATTATGGATTTTTCTATTTTACATGTCATTCTTTGTGTTGAAGTTTGCATTGAAGATATCTAGCAATACTAATGATTTGTGTGACATTTTATAATCTTAGCATCCTAATTTGGACATGTTTGTGAAGACTAACAAGCTCCTTTAATAGCCTCGCAACATCCTAGCATGAAGATAGGGAACCAATCCCATTGGCTGATAATATGCATATATAGGATTGTTAAAAAATCAAAGCTATCATTAGTTAATGACATGGTGGCTACACAAGAATTTATAATGGAAGAATTACCATGATGCTAGGGATTCTTTTAGGGAAAAATAGTCATGCTATTGAGCATGTTTCTCTGTCACATTTTCTATAAGAAAGGAAACATGATTGAGTTAAGGAGGTTTTTTTCAGAGAAAGAATTATATTGTCCCTCAAAAAATTTATAATATTTAGAATTTTCATTAAAGTAATGACAATTTTCTATTAATCAAAAGTTAAATATTTTTGTGTATTTTTAGGTTGATTTCATTTAAGGGTTGGAAGAACCTTGGAGAGGGCCCACCCATAGACACCTTGGATCCCTTCTCATACTTTTTTTACCTTATTTCCACACGTTTCATGAAGCTATTATAATTTTGTATTGTTATATTGTGATATTGATATAGTTTAATGTTCTTGTAGATGCTTGAAGATAACATTTCTTATTTTTTGAGTGATGGGAATATTTTCCATAAGTTATAATTAGCTTAACCTACCATATTTCATCTTTCCTTTATCAATTATCTCACTTATGACATTTATAGAGTTTCCTATAGAGTTATAGGTATTCTTGTAGACTAAATAATTTCCTATCAAACAAACACGAGAGCTCTATTTTTGCATTATTCTTTATGATTCCATTTAGGTTGTTTATCAAGGACCTCAATTAGTCAATGTAGCATGGTTAAATGAACACTGAGGAATTGAAGAATAATTTTTCATAGCAACATCATTGCTCTTAGTATCACGGATCATCCTTTTTAGTTTTTCTTAATGGATTTCTTCACTTTTGTGAAGCAATAACATAACATTATTTTTCTTGCAACATAGTATATTTCCTTGAGTTACATTGGGGTAGTTTGGATTCTTTCATGTTTACTTTCATTCACTTTTGTTTTCGCAACCTTGTTTCCTTTTATTCTTGGAACTTTGATTTCACAATTTCAACTCCTACACTTAGGTTCGTGAATCCTAACATCTTGCCAAACTAGATTAATTAAAGTGACAACTAATTAATTACCACTTTCTAACTTGATCAAGAAAGTAATATTTATCATAGATTATTGTGTATTAAAAGAAAGGAAAAAATATAAATTGTATATATAATGCGTGATACCTCTTCTACATTTATGAACCTGTTATGAAACCAGCTCAAGAAAAGATGGAAAAGAGAGATCAACGCCTTAGAATTTAGCCTGTTCGAGGGGGAAACCTCCTTTACATTACATAAATGAACAATTGTTCGATGATACAAATGAAAATACCTCCTTTCTATATATAGGAGTCTAAGGGGTCATAACATAATCAGAGCCTACATAACAATAATAATGTAAGGGCAAAATAATAACAATAGTGGGCTTCTATGGGGCACAATAGTAACAATATGGGCACTACATGGGTACATCAATATAATAAGTGGCTTGTACTAATAACAATAAGGGGTTACACTAGTAGTATAGGGGCCTAACATGCCCCTCTCCTTCAAAAAGCGTTGTCCTCAACGCTTGAGTAGTTGTTGATGCTTCTGTATAAAATTCTTGTCCTCCCCTGTGGAATCTTCAGTGGGTAAATTCTTCCACTTGATGAGATACTCTGAAATTGATTGATTTCATAGTTGTCGGGTTCTTGTATCTGTGACTGATCCAGGTTCCAATATGGTTTTTCCTTCCTCTTCAATTTCTGGCAATATTGTTTGAATTGGGATTTTTTGCAACTTTTGAATAAGTGGCCATACTTCTTCATCCTTCTTC
>APFE030161658.1:4552-47388 GCA_000404065.3 Pinus taeda
TGTGAGGGATATGATAGAAGACAAAAAGGTGTTGCTTGTAAAGGTGGACACTTTGAAGAATACTGCAGATGCATTGACAAAATCTGTGAGCTTTGAGAAGTTCTCTTGGTGTAGAGAAACAATGGGTGTTTCAAGGCTAGAAAAATGACTAAGCTCTCCTGTGGCCCCCTGTTGGGTTAACCTACCTATGGTTTTCGGTCCATGGTTTTAGACTCGATGGTTTTCGGTCCATGGTATTGGATGCTTCGGCATGTATAAATATGTATTGTAACATTGAAAGGAACATAATGAAAAATCAAGCTGCTAGTCCTGGTTTTGGGATCCAGGGGAAATCTTTGTGCATATGTGTTTTATGTATTATGCTCTCGCATTGTTTATTTTATTTGTTTTAGAATTCGTATGGAGGTAATTTCTGTACAGGGTTAAAACCTACACAAGCCACTAAGAGTTCACAGACTCTTTTTCTTCCTACCAGCTATGTGACCCTCGGTCTACAGTAAAGAGCCAAATGTGATGCTTAGTCCGGACATATTCCTCTATGGGAAGGCTTGAATCTTCAAGCTCTTTGGTGCTCGATGTTGCCTGTGGTCAGCTTAGCCCTCTGTCTTCTCTGCTTGGCTTTACTGTTCTCTGTGTTCAATCCTCCTCTCAGGGTTTGCTGTTCACTGTCTCTCTAGTTGCTTGGACTCCTCTCCAAATCCTTCAAATTAATTCGACTGTCTCCATCCATGGATTTAACCATTCAATCCCTGTGCCTATTCGGTCCCTCTCTTGCCTGCGCCGATTCACCTTCTGCAACTGTGCTTGGAGTTCCCTGTTCGGCGTCAGCATGAACGCTCAGGGAGTGCCACGTGTCCCCATATAATTGGTGCCAACATGCTTCGTTGGCTCGTTTCTCCGGTTATGTCGTGGATACGTTCTTCTCCACCATGGCGGTCAAACGGATTCCAAATCCTTTTAAATCGCAACTTATTTCCCTGTCAATTCCGCTTCTTTCTATCGGGCAATCTCAGCTATCTGATCTGGGCTCCTCCAGATCCAACGTCATACTCACGTCAAATGCGGTTGACTTGCTCGACTGTTAGTATGTGATCACGGTGGTTTTTCTCTCACCTCCGCTGCCATGCATCGATTGCTGAGTGGGATCGCTCTGCTCTCCTCCAAAACCTCTTACCATTCAAGGCCACCGCGATCAAAACCGCTGGTTTCCAGGGCGCGGGTCCTGCCTTTGCATTTTAGCACTTTTTTTCTTTCTCTGCCTGCGGTTCTCTGGCTCCCAATGTGACCGAGTGCTTAAGGCTCCTCCATTTCAGCTCTATTTGCCTAGCGATGTGCGATTAGTGCTTAAGCGCTAATTGTGCATCAAAATCGCCTCCTTTTCCCGAACCAGGGCTCCTAGGGGCTGTTCTGACCTCCTACGCAGTCTCCATGGGCCTCGGTCAGTGCGCTTTGACCGAGGTCGTCGTCGTTCCGCGCCGGCTGCCATGGCCACTGGTTTAGGGTGTTTTTGATGTCGTTTTGGATTTCATTAAAGATTTGTTTAACTCGATACAGTCAAAGTTCTTGACAGTCTTTTGTGGATCCGATTCGGATCAGTAATAGAATAGATAATGTGATAGAGTTGGATTCATTATGACCTACTTCTCTCTTTCTTTCACCATTAATGAAATTTAGTGGACATCATTTAATAACTATCCCTAAAAATAAATTTAAGGTATATTCGATGCATTCAATCTAACTCAACCTACATGTCCAATCCACACAGTAAGCACATCGTAGAATTGTTCCATAGTCAAGTACCAAATTATGAAAGATGCAAAAATTATGGGAACTCGATTAATTTTTCCAATAGTGAAAAGTCACCATAGGAATTGAATGTGCAAAGGTTCCTTGGCATGGACGTTAACTCATGAAAAAATTCTCGTCATGGCTATGATTCCATGGAGCGGAACCACAAGTTGTCTTCTAATTCATAAAACATCATCCTAGTTACATAAAAATTCCCATCATAATTGGGGTTGCAAGGTGCTATCATGGCTTAGTGTTCAACACTAGGCTTGGTTGGGCTAGATTTGGGACGCAAAATGAGAATTTGTAGGTTGGCCACCACCTATTTGATGAAACTCACAGTGGTAGGAATGACTAAATTTCACCATGGAAAAATGGCACAGGTGCTAGGAAAGGTTCATAAAATATTAAATCAATATAATGGAGGGGAAAATTCGAGGAAAAAATGTCAATTTTAGCCACATAGGGTTGAATTTATGTGTAGGATACCATTTCTATGCTCTAGGGATTTAATTATTTTATAATGTGTGTGTGTGTGTGTGTGTGTTTTATAAATTAAAATGGGGGCATGGTTCCAGGGAAGAACCCCTACCTACCTCATTGAGTGTGATTCAAAAGGGGTTATGGTTCCATTAACCTGTGGTTGCAATAGGGTTGAATGGTTCCATGGGTAGAACCTATTACAAGTAGCAAAGTGGTTCGAGGGCCCAAACTCATTTGGAGGCCCAAGGATGTTACATGGGTGAAAATATTTTGAAAGGTGCCAAGCAGAATCCATTCTAGCTCTTGAACCACGAACATCAGTCAGTTAGCATTATAGAGTTGAGCCACAAGCACAGTGTTGGGCCACGAGGCTACAAAGGCAGGGCAGATCCACAATGAGGAGGAAAGCTAATGGACACAAAGGTGGACCACAGTGCCAAGGAATTGAAAACATGACAAGAGGAGGGAGAAAAGTGGTATTGGGACCCGAACTAGTTTAGATTCTCAAAAAACTATTCTTGTATAATGTGAATATGGATGAACTCGTCATGGGGCCTAGCCATGGGGGGGGGCGGGGGGGGGCGCTATTGAATCCCCACTTTTGATTAACCCCATCACATGGTTCTCATCGATTTTTTGGGACACACACACATAAAATTTTATTATTATTTGTTTTTGAGAGTGCATGGAGCCCCCCTGAGGTTATGCCACTCGATGGCCATGGGAGCGTTGGGAGATATGTACAAGTATGCCATGTAAGGGCCGAGGTGGCCAGCCATAGGAGCGTCGAGTGACATGGATAGGTGTTGATGTGGCCGCTTAGGTGAAGGGACACATCAACCATGTAGTTTGTGACATCATGAGTGATGTAGATAGGCTCATACAATAAATTTGGAGGCAGATAAGAAATTTGAGGGAGAACAACCTAGATTTAGAACAATTGAAGGCTTGGAGAAAGGAAAACCGAACTTTGCAGGGCCATATATTTTTGTCCATGAGTCAAAATTTGGCCCATGAATAGTTAGCATAAAGATAATTTCAAGAAAAGCATAATTTTTAACCCAAAAAATTGATCCGAGGAAAACTTTTGTGGAAACCCTTGAGAGAAGTTACATGTGATAAAAGAGAAAATTTGGGGCCTAATACGCTGAGCTTTCCGAGGGCATAAATTTTAGCCCCTTTAGTGGAATTGGACAAGTAAATAGTCAATAGAAATATATTGACAAGAAGAATGCAGTAATAAACCTTTAATTTTAAGTTGAAGTTAAAATTCCACAAAAAATTTAGAAGAAAGCTTCAAGAAGCATGATGATAAAACTGTGCTTACCAAGTTAAACCTCCTGAGGGCATAAATTTTAGCCTAGGTGTCAAAATTTGATAAATGGATAGTCAATAGAAATCTATTGAATAGAAGAACATTTTTGAAAACCTGAAATTTGAATTTGGATAAGACTTTTGGGACAAAATATCACTGGAAGCTACAAGGATTTAAAAAATTATAAATTAGCCATTGAGTAAAACAAAAGTAAGAAACTCGGGACAAGATTCCTGAGTACTAATTTAGCCAAGCATAAGGAAGGTGAGTCAACTTTCTTGGCAGTATAGAGCATGAATCAATTTGGTTGGTAAGAGGTTTTGTAAAGACAAATTGGAAGTATAGTTGGTAGAGGGATCCATTATACAAATGTTGGGAAGACTGTTGCCTTGGCAAGATTTAATAGGTCTTTAAAAGGAGTTTGTAGATACAACAAGAATGCTACTCTTTTTTCTACGGGGAGATATTCTCTGTGTTATTACTTTTAAAGAAAAAAGGATCAAGATAAGTAGTTTGCGTATCCTTACTTAGATATCTCACTGTTACATTTTCAAGAATGATGATACTCTACCAAAAAATTATATTTAAGCTTCTTGATTTCATGTTATACAAGTAGAAGATGTGACAATGAGCATATAGTGTATGTGGCAAATTTTAAAAGAAGAGGCTTTCCATTGAATGAGAAGTATGAAATGTCAAGAAAGGGGTATACCCCCGATGTTGTAATGTTATCATATTGAGAGATGGAAATGTGAAAGATGGGAAATTCCCGTGAAACCTTACAAATATAGAATGTAATGTTGACAATAAGCATGCTTAGTATTGTTTATGATGTTGTCATATATACAATGTTGATGGTTGCTTATTGCTATGTCAACATGAAGCAACAATAATGTTACCTCATGAAGTAGTTGACAAAGGGGTAGAACTTAATTCTTCTGTTCACTTGACATTATTAAATTTTGAATCCAGTAAGTTAGGCAAGCTATTTAAAGGGTCATGCCAAGAAAATGAAAAGTTAGGGTGTGGTTAACAAACCAAAGTTGGAGCAAGATTAAAGCTCTGTCAAACTATCTAATTGACTATTATAAATATAATATTTGATGCCTGAAGGAGTTCCCAAAACATGTTTTTTAGCTTAGATAAATATAGTATTATAAAGCTTGCTTGGTTCTCTGAGATGGAAGGTAAAGACTATGGAAATTATTGTAGCTCTATAATAACACTCATTAGGCATTAGAAAAGTAATGCATGTGTATGCAAAACATGTTCACGCAAAGGGTGTCACAAAGTTGTGATAAGTTATAAAAACTTTGTAACAAGACCATATACATATTTCCTAGTGAGAATAACAAGTTCCTTATAGGTTGTAAAAGACTTGTCAGATGTAGGTGACAAGATCATTACAAGATTACAGTAGGTAAACTGGTCACAGGTAGATGACAAGTATATTATAGGTTATAATCAGTTGTCGCAAGTAGGTGACAGGTATATTACATGTTATAATAGTTTGTCACATGTAGGTGAGATGATTATAGTAGGTGCAATAGGTTACAACAGATTTGTAACATATTATAATAGGTTTTCCATAGGTGCATGACCAGGTCACCACATGTTACAATAGTTGGTTGGTCACAAGTGGTGATAGGTTTATAATAGGTTATACAGGTTTTATGATAGGTGTTACCACAAGTTGTAACAAATATGTAACGGGTCTATGATAGATCTATGATAGGCTTTGGTAGACTCATGATAAGTAATTATATCTCTTTTGACAGGTCATGATAGGTACATAGTAGGATTGTAGCTAGGCCATAATGGGTGTTATGACATAATCCTAACAAGTTACACAAGTCTTATGGAAGGCCATAATAAGTATATACAACAGGGATGTGATTAGGTTATAATAAGTACTATAACAGGTTGTGATAGGTAGTAACAATTTACAACAACGTCATGATGAGTTTTAACAGAACTATAATCACTCAAAGCATGGGCTTTGGGTAGGGTATAGTGGTTAATTAGGAATAAGTAGTGATTGATATAAACTTCCCTAATGAAGGAAATTTATTGAAATTAAAATAATGAACTAGATAGTTTTGGTTTCTTGCACTACCGTGGAGCATATGCATATATGGATAATGATGACATGGATTTGCATAGTAAAACAATTCACTGAGTGGAATGAAAATGTGTGTAGGATTGTCTATAAAAACAATCTAGGAATGAGTTAAGATGGTAATTGATGTAACATGTTAATGCGTTAATAGTTTTCAGTTGAATGTGATGAAGCCAAAAGAGCGATCCATAGGGACTCTTGGCTTATGTCTTAGTGGGTCATAGAGAACTTAAAGGTAATCATAACAGGTATAGGAAATTGAAGCGAAAAAAACAAGTTATGGTGGATTTAAAACCAATATATATAACTTAATTTGCAATGTGAGATATAGAACCCTAAAGATGGTTATGGAATGTAATTGGCTAGTAAGCATAAATAATGCAAAAATCCACAAAAAAAGATATGCATGCTATGTAGTACCAAAATATGTAGAGGAAGGGAAGGAGAATCCCTCAACCCTTCTCGTAGAGTTTATTATGGATGTGATATCCGATGCATTTAAGGTATATGATTGATGAAAATGCCAAAGATTAAATATGGTTGAGATATACATGTGTTGGTATGCATATTGGAAATATGTAATATGCATATGCATGTGGTGAATGGAGCATGTGTATACTATTGCATGTTCATTGAAGAAGGCAACATATATGAGAGTTTTTTCTCTGACTTGTGAGAAAAGTAAAAAAAATTAGGGTTTTATCTAGGTTGGATGCAAAATAGAATGCAAATGTATGTTCTTGATATTTTCTTTTAGTAGGGCATGGAATAGTGATGCCACATTGAAATTCATATTTATCTATGGTCATTGCAGACTTTATCATTAAGCAGATCAACAATTTAATAGTTTGTCAGGTTGCAGATGATTTTGCAATAGGGTGACAAGAAAACATCTACAAAAATATGCCAAGATAAATGACAACAAAGCATATGGGTATTACTAGTTCATGGTCAATGATAAGTAATTTATAGGATGGAAAATAATACTTATGGGAACATGTTGAAACTATATGAACAAGATTAATTGTTATTTGAAACACATATAGAGTAGTAAGAGTAGTGACAAACAAAGAGGCATAAATAATAAAAAATAAACTTATTGTATACAACAACAACAATTAGTAGGACTGCAATAGGATGATATGCAATAATTAAAGGTAGAAATTGTATACATGTATGGTATACAACACTTGCATGCAGGGATAGTGCTTCATGATTAAGGCACATGAATGGCAGCATTATATGAATTTTTTCATAGTTGTTACATTGCATGAAAACTATAATCCATGCTTTTCTTAGTGAATGATTGCATACACTTGGTTGTCGTTGCTCTTTCTGAAAGAAAGAAAGAATATGAATATATATAATATATATATATATATATATATATATATAATATATATATATATATATATATGGATTGTCGCAAATATGTATGGATTGTCGTAAATATTAATGTTATTTGTTTGATGCCCTCTAGATGACAATGATGGTGTTGGAATGGCATGCTCGTCAGCACGGGGAAAGTCCCTCTAGACCTTATTAATGTGCAGATGGCACCAAAAGCATGTAGGATGCCCTAGGATGAATCCATGGAAGAGGACATGGACTTGCAACAGTGGATTGTTAGCTCAAGTCACTTTGTAGCAATGGATTCAAATTATGGACACATCATGCACTGAGGACAATGCATAATTAAGGGGAGGAGGAATGTAATATTTAGTGCCTCACTCTAGTTGATTGACCTTGATATGCCATTAGCATTGATTTAGCCTTAAGGCTCACACATTATTCTTTAAGTAACTAAGGTTAAGGATCCAAACACTTAGACTCTACTATTAGCAGATGCGATGGTAATTTTTTTATTATCTATTTGGTGTTATGACGACAATAGTTGTTATGGGTGTATTTGTTTCCTAGTTGATGTTATAATGATGACAATTGTGATGGATGTACTTGCTTCCCACTTGATGTTATAATGATAGTTGTGATGGATGTGTTTGTTTCCTAGTTGAATTTATGATGAAGATGGTTGTGGTGGATGTGTTTTTTTCTTAGTCGATGCTATGATGATGATAGTTTTGACAGATATGTATGTTTTCTATTGATATTATGATGATGATAGTTGTGATGGATGCATTCATTATGTTGGATACTTACATTAGTTTTGGTTCTCAGTGAACAACGATGTGGATGATTATGTCATGTTGATGATTTAACATATGCTATAATGTCAATGACTAACACTATGAAACATTAATACTGATGATTATCAAGTATGGTAGGAGACCAATTTGTTCGGAACAAGTCCCCTAGGATCAATTTTGGGGTTAAAAGCCCAAGTTTTGTATAAAAAAATGTAAAGTCTCCGCATTTTGTGGTCGCAGAACGTGAAGATGTAAAGAGTCACCAAGGCTTTATGCCCTTATTTTAGGTAACTTGTGTCGGCTTTATGAGATCCACCCTTGGTCTACGAACCATGGGAATGTATAAAAAGGAGAGTCTTAGAAGAGTCTAAGGTTGTTCTTGGTAGTTTTTGGAAATTGATGAATGTAATGGGTTTGTGAAAGCTAAGAGGGAAGAGTCTTATCATAGGAAAGAGGCTTTGCAAATGAGTGCGCAGAGGCCTAGGGTAGAAATCCACAGCTAAGTGCATGGACCTCTACAGCTGTGTGCGCAGGGTAGTTAGAGTCTGTTTAAGGAGATCTGAATATCAATAAAGAGAATTATTCTGGAAATACTTGTGTATGAGCTATTTTACTTCTATTATGAATGTATGCAATTATGTTATGTTGAACACTGGGTTTGTGATTTAATGTTGTATTGATGCGCAAATTTATGTGTTTTACTTTGTTATACGAACACAAGTAAGAATATCTGTCTACACGAAGATAATCATAATGCATGTTGAAGTTATCCACCACTTAAGATAATCTGGGTAAGTACAACAGTAAGAGTAGTCATAGAGGCGTGACAGTGCCTGAATTGCTTATTTAGGGTACACAAAGGATGATCGCAGACCTTAGCAAAGGTTACAAAGCGGAATAAGAGAAGTATATCGATAAGCCCTGAAGGGCCTATCGGTTTGCATGAAGGAAGGGTTAGGGTATAAAATGACATCACTACCATCTCAGGATGCAAAAACTTGGTTCCTACATCCCCCCATACTCCTTCGGGTGAGACTTCAGTCCACGTTCTGTGGATTGATGCTGAAAGGGCCAGTAGTGTAGGGATTTTCTTGGCCAATTAATGTTGAACCTGGGTCAGGGCCCATCAAGCCAACACACTAGATGAACTTGCATATGATGAGTCGATGACATTTAGTTTGATGGAATTGAATATTTTGTGTTTGAAATTTTAAAGTTCAGTTTGAATTTTTCTATGAATTCTAATGACATGTAGTAGTTGTAGGTACATGTTAGTTTCTTGGATGAATGACTCACACATGGGTGATGGGGTTGTACATATAGATGGAACTTCATGGGAGGGGTGGGATACCTTCGCCTTGAAAATCATGATTTCGAGAGGGAAGGCCCTAGATTGAGCCACTCATGTGGATTTTACTAGGGGGAATGCACTAAGGTGGATTCCTCGATCCCCAACACCATTAGTCTCACTATAGAGGAAAACACGAGAGATGATAGTGATCTCTATTGTTGCACCTATATCTTTTTCTCATAGTCTTTGGATGATTGAAGGGCAAGCAATGTCACACCCTTGGAACTTCAAGGGAAGTTCTTGAAGGGCATGACAAACTTCACACCCTCGGCATCATGAAGAAACTGTTAGGCATGGCACCCTTGGAAGTTCAAAGGGAAGTTCTTAAAGCGAACGACTGACTTGGTGCCCTTGGCATAAAAAAGAAACTACTAAATATAATCAATATATGAAAATCCTAATAATTCACATAAGGTGGTAAATGAGGCTTTAAAACCATGGTAATTAAAACAAGAATAAAATTTGCGGTGAAGGAAGGATAGGAAGAAATACAAATATTGCACAAGTTGAGAAATCTACTCTTCCCATGTTGGAAAATATTAGGTAGATATTGTACATAAGTATTTTAATAGATAAAAGAATGTGGGGGAGGGGGATAGATCAGTTGATTAGAAAGATTAATCCTAAAATGTTTAAACTTCTTTAAGAAAAGAGGGTTGTGAATAAAAAATAAAGATTAATGAATTAAATTAGAGAAATTAGAGAACCTCTATGTGGCAAGAGCCAACATAAGATTATCCACCTAAGAGGAAAATTGAGTTAAATTAAGAGGTAGTTAGGGGACCAAATATGGGACTTCTAGTCGACTTCACTAATGAACACAAATTAAGGAGTAGAAAAGGGGATCAAGAAACAACTAGGAGAAGAAATAGGGAGTCTTGTTGGGGTGAGGAAAAAAATGATTTTTGAATTAAAATTTAAGTAAATTATTTGGAGAACCTTGGTGAGAGGGTCACACATGGGTGGGTGAATAATCAAAATTTTGAATTAATAAAAAAACTAATTAGGCATGAAGACTAGGTGTCACCTATGAAGCCTCCCATAAAAGAAGGGGCAAGTCATGGGAGAAGAAACATTTGCTTACCCTATTGTTGGATGGATGAGATTATATTATTATGAGTGACTACGAGCTATAGTGAGTTTGGTGAGGTGGAGGTTTTAGAGAGGGCACTCTTGCGCCAAGGAGTGCTCACCTCTATCAATTAGCATATGTCCTTTATTGTACAACCTCATTGTAGCTCGAGGGTCCCCAGGGAAGAAGAGTACCCAAGGAGTAGGCTGGAAGATCAGTCGATGGGTAATTAACATTCAGTTGGAGCACATCAGCATTCACATTTGAATGCGAACAACAAGGGAGTCTAAGTAGCGGCAAGGCCAAAATCAAATCTCCACTCCAGAGTGAACGGTACCTATTACATTAATAATGTTCTAGTGCATGATTTTGTTGTATTTATAGTTACCAGAATGTAAAAATAGATGATATGTGGAATGCACTATAAATTATGAACGTTTGATGTAAATTTTTTTAAAACCTATCTATTTCCAATATTGGTGGGTATTTAAAGAATTATATGATCTAAGTATGGATGGATTATATGATTGGATTTGGAAACATCCATTTGAAATTGCGTGACACTTTGAGTTCCAATCATCAAGTCCATCGAATTGTTATGCACGTAGTCTAACGAGGTGGGGGAATTGCCCGGAAAGTTATCGAAATTTTGGTCATATTTAGGGAAAATTTGGCAAAGATTTTTGTAAATCCAAATTATAGTTGTTAAACTTCAAAATTTAAGGTGTCTTAGATGTTTTTGATGGTGTTAAATCCATTTTTACCATCAAAAACACGATTCAAACACTGCTTCTACAAGATTTTCTAAAAATTTTTTCCCTGGATTCCTCGTTAGACGACTCCATTATTAACTACCACCAACTACCTCATGATATGTCTAGTGATAACCCATGATCGATTACCTAGATTTTACTATACCTTACCTTGCCTAGATTCCACTATACCTTACTTTGACACGTGTCTACCATAGTCACATCGATTCCAATGGTTGGTGATAATTATATTTGATGAATATTGATATGGTCTTATAGTTAAATTGATCAAGTATCATGGTGAGAAAGTTATGACAATGAATTATTGGAAAAATGATTTCTACGTAAAGGAACATTTTCGGAGAAAAGTATTGTTTTCTTAATTATTAATTTAAAAAATATTATCAATTTAAATTTTTATTTTTATTTAAAAAATGCTAAATTCCATTTTTATTCAATTTAGATATATTTTTGTCCACATGGGGTAGCTCAAGTGGCAGTGGCCGTGGAAACGAAGTCTCACCGAACCGGAAGTCTTGGATTCAAATCTCGCGCTACCCTTCCCCGTAGCGGGGTGTGTAATGGACATGAAAATTGGAGAGTCCTACCAAAACTTACAAAAAAAATTTAAATATATTTTGAAAATTTACAATTTTATATGATTAGAAATCTACAAATTTATTTTTATTTGTTACAAAATCTGCAATAATTTATGCATTTGAAAGAAAATGAAATTAACAATATGTTCATGAAATTATAGGATTTTGGAAACCTCCAGTACATTAATAACCCCCACAATGTATCTCCTGTTCCACGATTAATTTGAAAAGCACTCAATAGTTTCAAAAATAAAAAATAAAAATAAAACCCATTTTTTTTCCATCCATGATTTATTCATATAACACCCGCAAAGTCGGATGCAAATGAAAATCTGGATGAACACTTATTTCCATCATATTAATGAAAATACGTATGCTATTATTTGAGAGAATTACCCAGAATTATTACTTTTTGTTTGATTTTTAATTACTTACAAAAATTGAGCCTGTAAATTGTAGGTTGGAAATTTCCATGGTCTTAAACAAGAGATTATTTCTTAACCAGTATTTAATAGAATTATTATTTTTAATATGTGAGTATTTACCATAATAACCAATTATTATTTTTTATATATGAGTATTTACAATAATGGAATGATTTTTTTTTTTTATTGTTTTGGGTATGTTTAGCTAGATTACATTTTTATCATATCTAATATATCACTTCGATCACTGTGTATCCAAAACTTCATGGACAATTTTTCATTCCCATTTTTACTTCTTCTCTCTCTCTTCTCTCTCTCTCTCTCTCTCTCTCTCTCTCTCTCTCTATATATATATATATATATATATATATATATAATTATATAATAGTGGTTTAAATTGGAAAAATTAAATAAAAATATTAGAGATTAAATTTATAAATATTGGCGTATTTTTCAATAGTATTAGAATTTATTAAATGTTTAATTAATATAATTTTATTCTTATATAAGTAAAAAATTTGATGTTAAGAGTAAGTATTTTTTTTTTAAAGATATATGTTTTCTTTGTTTGAAGTAAATTAAAATCAAGTAGTTGATTATTCTCATTTTGCATTTTAAGTTATTAAGTAAACCAAAATCTGGAATATATCACTCCTTATTTGATTTTTCATGGATTACTTGATAGGTTGAGTAAAGTTGTACGTAAGTGTGTGTGATTATATGTTGGTATTAATGTATGGGGGAGGTGCAACATCGCCAATTTAGATAGGATATTGGGTTCTTGCTTGTGTTTATGAAGACCCTAAAACTATTGTCTTATTCTATTGGACTAAGGGAACTAGATTTTTATTTAAAACAGGTTTCATGGTAAGAAGAGGCATATGTAGGAGTGGGGCTACTAGAGGGCGCAACATGGCACCACCTCAATAGCTAAATGCTGCCACCACACCCAATGATAGGGAAAACATCACAACACCTGAATCGTCGAAGAAGTGTTGAACTTAATGTGATTATACTAGCACATGTCACATGCATTAATAAACTATCTGAAACAAGATCAAGGAGGACTTGTAATGCAGAATGAAGCACCCCAAAACCCTGCAAGAAATCATGTGCATCGAGGTTTGGAAAAGGTAAAATTTCCATAATGTTGAGGGTCCACATATGGTCAAACTACAGAGGCATCGCTAGAAAACATGGCTATGTGCTTCACACACAAAGGCTGCACCTCAAACCTGAAGACCAAGATGGGTATATTTCAGTTAAAGGGAAACACACTACTTTGGTGGAAGACATTATTACCCCAATTTGGGATGGATATATTAGAACTAACTTGGGAGTTATTTGAAGAAAAGTTTAGAGAACGCTACCTATCAGAGGAGTTTCATGAGAGACAACTGAATGAATTCAATGCACTAAAGAATGACAATCGCTCAGTGGCAGAGTATGAGAATCGATTCATGGAACTACTTCGCTATGCCCCTCATTTAAACACAAAGAAGCTCAAGGTGAATAAATTTTTCTATGGGCTAAATTTTAACATTTGAGCTAAGGTTATGATCATAACGCCTCACACCTTGCACGAGGCAATTCAGCAGGTGATCATTGCAGAGGAGGAGATCATGACCAATGGACTTCATAGGCCAACAAATCCCACAGGATTAGGGGTTTCTAGTGGAAACAGTATGGAACACATAAATTTTCAAAGGGGGCATGTGCTCAATTATAAAAAATGGTCATTAAGGAATCAAAAAACACCATATAGGCATCCAGCTTAATAGCCACATAAGGTACCTCAACAAACTCATCAACCACAACAACACCGTCTTATGCAACAACACCTAACCACGCCACCACAACATCGATTCGAATAGTCCGGCTCTTACCAATAGAGTTCTAGGCTAACTCCTGATTCAATCAATAGTAGGAACCAAGCTCCTAAGAAGGGGTGTTGGACTTATGGAGGTACACACTATGAGAAGGATTTCCCTCAAAAGATAGGTAATACCAACTCAACTCAAAAAGCAACTACAGTGGGGGATCTGGGGAAATCTCATCGCATCCATGCAACGATGAACAATTACGTGTTCGTTGATTCGGATCTCTTCAACTACCATAATTAACCATGATCTTTTACTTCTGTGATGTTAGCAGAATTTCATATGAAAGATTATGAAAAACCACATGTGCATATTGTAAAGAAGAAGAAACATAACGATGATCATCAAATCAAAGAACACAAAAACATTGATAACGAAGTTCACCTAGTGTGGGTTATGTCTCCAGGCCCAGTGTCGAGAGTGGGGAGGTCGCTTCATTAAATGTTACAAGATGATAATGAGTACTAATAGTACATTCTTTGTCATTACAAGGATAAATTCCCTCAACCAAAGTGGCATGTCTCTCCACGAGACGTTCTCCCTATAGGAACTCTCACTCAAAGGGGTCCTCCTTTAACATGATGTTGTACTATGTAACAAACCCCCCATTTATACGAATAATAGTTAATATTTGACATATAAATGGGGACCCTTTTAAAATTTTAGCCTTTGACAATAAATCCTAACCCTACAAATTTGCCTCAAAAAACCTTCAAAAAGGAACTCATGCCTAAAGCTCTTATTGCAAATCGCATCTCATAGTTTTCCATGTAACAATTGTTAGCATTCCATTGAAAATCCCCAAATGCGATACGGAATGACGCCCCTACTGCAATTTTTTGATCACCACAATTTAATAACACACAATCGCACTTCGGAAACCGCAAATTGATAGAGCATGCCATTGTGTCACCCCTTAAGAATTAGCGAAATGTGATATTGCGATTCTTGCAATCACATTTCGCATTAACTCTGAATAAAGTTATGTGGTAGCATTTGAATGTTGCGATGCGCAAATAAAGCGTGAAGCGTGGGTAAGTTACTAAGTTTTAACGAAGTAATGAGTGGTTTGACAGAGTAATTAATGTTTATCAGCTCGAGGAGAGGAATTGATGTTTTCAAGTTATGGCTAGTTAAGGAAAAAATCTCATGTAAAATCTTCCCATGATTCAAAGTCAATTCAAAGAACTCTCTGCCTTAATTTCCCCATTGTCTGCGTTGATATATCCCATTCGTTTCAGGCAAGCTTCAAAAGAGATGTCATTGCGAAAGGTGATGCAAAATCAGAAAAAGCAGAGCATTACAGAATCTTAGTTATCACAAATGTTGCCTATATTCGTTGATACAGTTTGTAACGTCGATGGAGGAGTGGCGGCATGGGAAGTCATATACAACGGACTTGAAGTTGAGTGTCGTAAAATTACTCTCATAAAGGCAACGACTGACTCAATAAAACCTTCGGGGGTCCAATTCAAAGATGCTGCTTGTTCCTTCCTTCATAGAAAAGGAGCGAGAATGAAAATACTCCCATACATTAATATGATTAGTATGGGTGGTCAAAAATCTCAGTATTGAAGACATGCAATTCAAGAACTCAAAGATGGAGGGGACATTCAAAGCTAAAGACTTGAAGCAAATGTATCATATACCTGACCCTCGGGACATATATGATAAATCATACCTGGCCAACTTCGTAAAGAAAAATGAAGAACCTTTCAAGATGATCTAGGGTTGGAGGGTACTGGAGAACAAGTTCAAATATGATAAAATGAGTATGTATCCCGTAGCTTCTTTGGCAAACCCCTACAACTATGAAACTTCTATGTTATGTAGGTTATATGGATTACCTAATAATGCCAAGTTTTCCATAGAATGGATTCCTTTAATTGATGCTTGTGTCAACTCCCACATAATGAATTCGGCCACTATCCTATTCGATAACCTAGTCACTGGCATCTCCAAGTATCGTCAGACGAGATTCTTCTCTACAGGGAACCTTCCTCCATTTTATTTCAGTGCCTTTATCATGGCCACCATCTGTTTTTGCACTAAATTTCCAATCATGGGTTGGAAATGGACTTTGTAGGACCCCTACCCCATCCATCTTAGCCATAAACAGATTTGGGAATCCTATTATATACCCTATTTTTATAAAGTATGCCACGATGTTATTTTATCACTGCATCAATTGATTTTTAATAGGAAAGCCCCCAGGTTTTCCAAAGAAGCCGCTACAAACCTTCTCATTGTAGGAAAATATTTTGTTGAATAATGGTTTACATATATCAGAGTTTTTGGCAGTACAACGGACCGACATGTACTCCCTTTGTATGTATCTGATAAGCTACTAGCAAGAGAAATAGCTCACCATACAGTGGGTAAAGGCTTGACCAAGAACCTAAAAGATAACAAGAAATCTTTGTGGCCATCCTTTTCCATTAGGTGTGGTTCTTTTGCGTTGGCATATTTCAATCATGCAACCAAGGAATCACTATACCTAGAGAGCCTCAGGCTCCATACTCTGCCAAAAAGGCAATTCGACCCTAAGAAGATAACACATAATATTACTACTGCAGTAAAGATTAAGCCCTTTAATCATGACGCTAATGATTTCGAAGATATTTTAAATCATGTTGAATCATTTGAACAAGTGTTCGATTGGGCGAGGGCTAATTTGAGTCCTGAAGATTTTGAAAAGTTTCAGGAATATAGAAATCAAAGGCTCGAAATAATTCCATTGCATTTGTTAAGAGTCGAGGACAAACCTACACCCAGTGTAACTATCAATAGCGAGGGACCAAATTCTCGCATAGAGTCTCAAGTGGACATAGGAAAAGCATAGGATACAGGGAAAGAAAGTCCAGGACACCGAGAATACAACAGAATCCAACAGGAGGTTAGTTGAAAAGCAGGTCATAAGTGACCTATCTAAAGATATCAGTTCTGAGATCAAAAGCAACAATTTAGAGTAGGAGTGGGACCAATTCCATAAGAAACTACAAGACACTCCTAAGACAATAGATGCCTAGGAAAAAACGAAATATCATACTCCTCTATAAACTCATAAAACTTCAGATTCCGAGTCGATGGATGAGCATGGGACAAGTTCGCAGCATACAGAAATCATTCCTGCATTGCCAACATTAGAAATTATCCTAAAGGTGACTGAAGTTCCTCCTTTAGATGTGTTCTACAGCCCACTGCACAAGGTTGTAGGGAGAAGATAGAGGAAACGAAGGAGGGTGGAAACACCTGAGATCCCAACAGGGAATGAGCCAATGGACATAGTCTGGAAGGATATCCCTTCCGATCCTGTTGAAAATTTAACAAGATTGTCGCAGTTTACAGGGGCGTATTCTACTGCCACCATGGTTAAAGCTATAGAGGTATCTATTTTGTTAAGGGATAGGGAAGAGAATATAGCGCAGCTCGAGCAACAACTACAAATTGAAAATAAAAGATCCCTATGATCGGTGAAAGATCCCGTTGACCCTAAGGACATGAAGGGTTTCTACTTGATCCCTTGTTCTTGTGGGACCCCCTATATCGGGGAAACAGGGTGCTCCATCCATCAAAGGATCAATGAACATGCAACTGACCTATGACATGGGAGAACCAAGTCTTCAGCATTAGCAGAGCATGCGAAAAAGACCAAGCATCAGGTCTGTATAGAGGAGGCCAAGGTTATTGCCAAAGTTGCTTAGTTCTAGCATCGGAAATTCAGGGAAGCTATTGAGATTGAAAGAAGGCATAACAATCAAAGAATTTAGACTTCTGTGATCCATGACATTTGTTTAGAATTTTTTGGTGAAATCACATAAATTGATCATTTGTCGACGCGTTTCGAACCAACTAGTGTGGTTCATCGTCAGGACAAGTTGAAGATACAGATCCAGTATAGCGTGTTAAATAGTCTAAGCAGAGACTCCAATAGCTAGAACGACTAACGGAAGTTGAAAAATAGCCGTTAGTCGTTCTAGCCGTTGGAGTCTTTGCTTAGACTATTTAACACGCTATACTAGATCTGTATCTTCAACTTGTCCTGACGATGAACCACACTGGTTGGTTCGAAACGCGTCGACAAATGATCAATTTATGTGATTTCGCCAAAAATTATAAACAAGGCATAACAATCTCAATAAAGATGACGGCTGGAAGATCAGTAGCTGTTGGATCCCTACCCTTTCTTCCTAGTCTTTCTTTTCCTCTCCCCCCCCCCTTTTTATCCTTTTCGAGCTTTCATTGTTCCCCCTTGAGCCCTGTCTTTTACTTCCTTCTGGGGTTTATCTTCTTGCCTTTGTGTTTCTATGGTCTTTCAGTCCTTCTCCTTACTTTTTTTTTTGTTCCACTCTTTCTATTTTACTTTTCCTGTAGACATTAATAATTAAAATCTTAACTATATTCTTTTTATTAAATAACCCCCGCCTTTTGTTTTTAATTTAAGGTATTCTTATTATATATATATATTTTTATTTATTTATATTATATTATTATTATTATTTATGTTATTTATGTATTTCTTTTATTTTTTTTCACTTAACTTTACCTTTATTAGCTTGTGTTCTTAATTTTAAATTGATTTATTTGATTTATTGATTTTTTTTTATTTTATTTATTTTTTTTTTTTCTGTTCTATTAACTTTTATCTTTAATTATTCCATATAACTAAATCCATTTAAGTTACAATAAAATTTTTAATTATTTAAATTTAAACCACAATTAATTATTTTTATATTTTATGTTTTTTTGTATATATTTTAAAGGTATGGTCACCGAATTAACTAACTTCCTTTAAATTATAAAAATGATTTTATGACTTTGATCCCTTAGTCAAAATTAGTCGTTGGTCAAGTTAGCCGTTAGAGGCTCTGCGCAGACTATTTAACATGCAAAGCTGGATCTGTTTCTTCAACTTGTCCTGACAATGAACCACACTGGTTGGTTCGAAACGCGTCGACAATGATTTTCTGAATGTGATTTACGCCGAAATCTTCTTATAATAAAATGTGAACCAGAAAGTTGCTGTACAAATTGCTCAATTGCAGCAGAATATGGAAGTGTTAAAGATAAGCCATGAAGCAGGCATTTTGCAAAGAACATGCAAATTCAAGAATTGCAAGAAGCCATGGAAAAATATGAAGATGTCCCTACTGTCGATGAATTCATCAAAGAGGCACTAGAGCTAAATTCCCTTCTATCGAAACAACAAGATTTATTTTGCCAAAGAATGTTGCATGTCACTCCTTATCTGATCACTAGTGATCAGTTGACAGATAAGGTGATTGACCAGAGAACTGAATTTAATGATTTAAATACAAAGATCTATGAATTCATTGAATGGAAAGAAACTTAAGAAGGAAGGAAAGCTAATATGCCCGAGATTGAGGAGACACATAAGGACATTTTGTTCACAGATTAGGATGCACAGATCAAACAAGAAGAGTTAGCAATGGCAAGAGCAGTAGGAGTGGCAAATAACATAGTAAAAGCAATAAATTACACTTTCCACACTACCAACTTGATGAAAGAAGGTAATCCAAAGGCGCTGCAAGATTTAAATGACTTGGATCAAAACTGGAAGGCAAAGGTGAAAACCCAAAGGGAAGCGACCGCAAAGTTATCAAAGGCTGACTGGGAGGCATATTGGCAATACCTTGTCAAGCCTCACAACTGAATCATGATGCTCAATTGCTCACTCCATTCAACTCAAATGATGTTGCCACCTCTCACAGATGTTATCTTCAGAGGAAAGGTCAGAACACAGTTTGGGGCACCTCCTCAAGTGAAACCGATGTCCGGTATATGAAATCTAAAGGACAAGTTGGCAGACGGCAAGTCATCTTTATAACCTCTGCTCATCAAGTCACTTTTATTTTTAGAGTTAGTTCCTAGCTAGGAGGAAGGTTGTTTGAAATCTCCTCAAATTTTTGTATAATCTATTTTTGAACATTAGTTAGATAGTATTTATACCCTTCTCATGCATTTACAGAAGAGTCTAGAATTTTATCAAAAACATTTACAAAGAATGCACTTCTGTAAGTTTGTGAATTCCTTGATGAAATTATGGAACATGGTCATTTCCTTTAAATATCAAACTACTTTCCTTTGTTGATGCACTATTGTATACTTGGAGAATAATTTGATCTGGAGAAAGGAGTTGATCTATGTCATTAGTCAAATGAGCAGAACCTCACACATATGGTACTTTTGTCTTGTATGAATAGTTTTGTTTTTGTTTAATTAGTGATAAAAGATCATTTTCATAAATTGTATATGGAATATATTCTTTCTGTTATGCATTAATTACACTACTGTATGATGCTTGGTTGAAGGTGTTTATTTTCATATATAATCATCAGATATATACAGTATAGTTTATACATTTCTTTGACTAACTATTTAGTCAAAGAAATTATCTTTACACATTATCATCTTTGTTTAATGTGTGAATGATCTTTATTATCATATGTTAAACATATATCTTTTTAGATTGCATATCACACAAAATACCCCGGTTTATATTAGATTAAGTTAGCTAGAGATTTTATCTATTGCATCAATGGTAAATCTGTTTCTCAAGAATGTATTTGGGCTCTCTTGCGTTTTTTGAATAGGACCCTTCACGCCCTGCAACTGCTCCTCCTACAGCCCTCCGCAGGCTCCTCGCCTGGCAGCCCTTGATGTTGGGCCTCCCTTCTTCTTTCCACCTCCCATGTAGCTGGTTTCCTTCCTTCTTTTGGCTAGCGCTGCAGCTGGCCTTTTCCCTCCCTCTCGATGGCCGAGCTCGACCCCTCTCAGACACAAGATGAAGAAAAGGTCGAGATTTTTTCATCCATCATCTCAGAGAATGCAACCTCCAGAACCAAGCCCACTGCTTCAAATTTTGTCAAGAAACTTGCTGACATTCCTGAAATCTCTCTTCCTCCTAGTCTCCCAAGGCGGGCTGCAATCTCTCTTGCTGAAAGAGGCCTGGTTGGTCAATTTATTGGCCTGTAGCCCTCTCCTAGGGCAGTTCAGAAATGGGTGGAGTGCAACTGGAACCCGAACATCCAAGGGAAAATTGCTATAAGATTTTGTGGAAGAGGTTACTATACCTTCCTCTTCGAAACCAAAGAAGACCGAAATCTCATCTTCAGAAATGGCCCTTACTTCATCGAATCAAGAGGCCTCTACTTGAATAGATGGTCTCTTGACTTTGACCCTGAAATGGACATTCCTAATGCTGTTCCAGTCTGGGTCCACTTGCCTCACCTCCCCGTCCACTACTGGGGAGATGAATTGGTTAAAGCCATCGGAAATGCTGTGGGAAAATACATTGACATATGTGAACCAAAGGACAATATGCATCCTTCTGCAAGGATTTGTGTTGAAGTCGACTTAGGGAAAGGCCTCCTGGAAGCAATCAAGATCAAAGTGGACCAATGGACTCATATTCAGTAGCTAGAATACGAACAAATTCCATTCAAATGCAAGGTATGTCATGAATACGATCATTTTGCTAACATGTGTAGTAAACTAAAAGAAAATGAAAGGAATGAAAATGATGAAGCTAGTGAAGACACATGGGAACAAGTCAAAAGAAAGAAATCAAACCCCAATCAGTCTGGCCCTAAACCTAAACCTCCTCCTGTTTCTCAAGCTGCTCCCCTCCCCCCTCCTCCCATCTTGACTACCCCATTTCCTTCCACCTCAAATCCCTTTGAATCTTTGGAGGATGAAGACCCACCCTCCCCGTCTTCTCCTCCTCCAGTCACTACCCTAGCTATTCTGCACTCCCCTTCTCAGACTCTCCCCTCGCCCCCTCCCTCCATAGACCGTATCCTAACAAGAAATAAAGTCAAAGAAGCAAGCAGCAATCTAGATCCACCTAAAAAAGTAGGCAGGAAATCAAACAAAGAGATAAGAGATGAAACAACAGCTAAAGAAATGGCCACAGGTACTCAACAACCAATGGACTCTTTTTTGGCCAAGCAAAAAGGAAGTGGAGAGAAGACAAAGAAGAAGAGTGGGACTCACCTCAAAGCTAGTAAGTAATGAATTTGGTCTCTTGGAATTGCAGAGGACTAGGTTCCTCTCTAAAATCCAACGCAGTCCGGGATCTTACCATCCAAGAGAAGCCAGATTTCCTTCTGATCCAAGAGACCAAAATGTCCAGCCAAGATTTCCAAAATTTCACAAAAAAACACAAAAGCTTTGTAGGAATAGCTACAAACTCACTGGGTGCCTCAGGAGGAATAGGCACATTGTGGAACAGGAGAAAATGGGACCTCACCAGACAAAACTCTACTCATTGGTGGGTCAGAATTAATTTCAACAACAAAATCACAAATGAAGAAGTCATGGTGCTCAATGTTTATGCTCCAAACCATTACAGGGACAAAGCAAACTGTTGGGAATCCATTAAATCAGAGCTGCAGGCATGTCAAAATAGGAAGGCAGTAGTAGGTGGCGACCTGAACTTAATAAGAAACATCAATGAAAAGATAGGAGGGAAATATCTTGCTGACCCTTCTAGAGACGCTCTGGAAGAAATCATAGAAATCAATAAACTCATTGACATCCCACCAAGCAATGGAAAATTCACGTGGAGCAATAAGAGAGAAGGAAACCATAACATAAAAGAAAGACTTGACATGATTCTAATTCATGAAAGCATAGCAGTGGGATTCTCCTCAATCAAAAGCAAGATCGTCCACCCTATAGCCTCAGATCATAAACCTGTGGTCCTAACTCCAGACAAAATAGGAAATCTCGGGCGAATCCCATTCAAATACAATAATTTGTGGGACAACAAGGAGGATTTCCATAAGATCATAAAAGAAAGCTGGGATATAGAAGTCATTGGATCTCCACACTACGTCTGGGAATCCAAATTAAAACTACTAAGATCAACAATTAAACAGTGGGCAAAAGAGAATGCAACTATGGAGAAAACCAAAACAATCGAGCTCCACAGGAAACTAGAACATTGGATACAGGAAAAGGAGGCCCAACAAACCTCAAAAGAAGAGCAAGCTCAAGAAAACGAAATTTTCAAGGAATTATATAGGTAGAACAGAGCCGAGGAAGAGGAGTTGAGACAAAAATCGAGGTGCCTTTGGCTCAGAGCGGGTGATAAGAACACCTCATTTTTCCACAATAACATTGAGCTCATAAGAGCTGGAAACCAAATCGACAAAATCATTGTTGAAGGTAAGGAATTAAGAGAGTAAGAGGAAATTAAAGAAGCAACTCACAATTACTTCAAGTCTCTCCTAACTATAGAGCATCAGTATACTGATAGCATGGAATTCCTCCTTCCAATAGAATGTAAAATCACTGAGCAGCAAAACAGAAAGCTGGATCAGGAAGTTTCAGAGGAAGAAATCAGAGAAGTTGTGCACAGTATGTAGCCGAACAAGGCTCCCAGGCCCGATGGTTTCACAATTGCCTTTTATAGGACTCATTGGGATACCATAAAGAAAGACTTCATCAGGATGGTCAAAAATATCTTCAAAAAAACCAAGATGGGAGAAAACACAAAAACCTCCCATTTGGCGCTTATACCCAAGGAACCAAATCCTCTCTCCTTTGATTGCTTTAGACCCATCTCCCTCTACAACGTCTCCCACAAAATCATCACCGAAATCTTGGCTAATAGACTGAAAAAGCTCTTGCCCACTCTCATTTCAGAGAATCAAGGAGGTTTCATCCCCAACAAACAAATAACGGATAACGTTATTCTGGTCCAAGAAGCAATTCATAGCAGTATGAAAAGAAAGGAAAGAGGTATGATAATAAAACTCGACATGGCAAATGCCTTTGATAGAGTTAATCACCAATTCTTAGTAGCTATCCTTCGGAAATTTGGAATATCCAACAAGTTTATCAACATCACTATGGAATGCATTTCAAATCCTTGGATAGCCCCCTTAATTAATGGAAGGCCCAATCACTACTTCCGCAGCTCCAGAGGTTTGAGACAAGGCTGCCCCCTCTCACCCTTTCTATTTATCATCATGGCAGAAACCTTAAGCATACATCTGGAAAATCTAAGGAAACAAAAGGAGATCACAAGCATAAGTATAGTGAGAGGAATTAACGAGACAAATCACTCGCTATTTGCAGATGACACTCTCTTAATAGGAGGAGCTTCGAGTCTAATTGCAAGGAGATTCAAGAAAACTTTAGACACCTTCATGGCCTTCTCATGGGGTCTGCTCAACAACAAAAAGTGTCGTATCTACACTTGGAATGTATCACCCCAAGTAATGCAAAGAATTTCCCTAATCATGGACATCCCTGTCCAAAGAAATTGGATTCATTTCTCCTACCTTGGCCTTCCTCTGGCAAAGGAAGTTGTCAAGTCAGAGATTTGGAACAAGCAGATTGAAAAAATCAGGGGGCTCCTTCAAAGTTGGGGGCTATCATGGTTGAACCTTGCGGGCAGGACCATCCTTATTAAAGCCCTTCTTTCAGCCCTCCCGATATATCAGTACGCTGTCACTTTGGCCCCAACAAGCATTCATAAATAGTTGGAGTTAATTATGAGAGGCTTTCTTTGGCAAGGAGGGAAACAAGAAACAAAAAATTCAGTTTGGTCTGATGGGAACAGGTGATTCTCCCATTCGAAAAAGGTGGCATATCTATGAAGATCCCAAGCCTAACTAACAAAGCGATGGGCTTCAAACTCGTGTGGAGAATGTTAATGGAAAAAGGCAGTTGGTGGGTTGAGGCTCTCAAGAAAAAATACCTTAATGGTTAGCACTCCAAGGTGCTCTCTGATTTGATAGTGGAACGACCTTGCACTCCAGCTTGGAGAATTATAAAAAAAGTCATCCCCCAAATCAAAATCATATTTCAAAGTCCCCTGTAAATGGTAAGGACACAAATCTTTGGACAGACAGAATTATGGGCTCAGAACCTAGAAGTCTCTTTCAGCAGTACAACCCTCTGAAAACGTGGATGGAAGCCAAATGCATACACTCCCTATACGACATCTCGGCCTGGGAACACAATAGTTGGTTTGCTTGGAAGGACCTCCCTCTCCCAAATCACCTCAAAAATCAGTGGATCGATTTGAAGCAAACTTTAATGGGAGTTGCCCCAACTAATAAATTTGCTCAAGACAGCTATGTCTGGGACACAAATGGAGGAAATTTCACTGTTAAACATGGGTATCAACTCCTTCAAGCTAGCAACAACCTAAACAATTGGAACCTTCGGACCTCAGTTTGGAAGAATGAATGTCTCCCAAAGATAAAAAATTTCACGTGGACCCTCCTAAAAGGGAAGATTCTCACAGCCGAAAACCTAAAAAAAAAGGGATTCAAGGCCCCTCAATATGCTGCCTTTGCCGTAAAGAGGAGGACAACAACCATCATTTATTTCTTGAGTGCTCCTTTACCCAACACTGCTGGCATCAAATCATCAACCCCTTGAGGTCTTCCAGAATAAACTTTGATCAGCTCACAACTCTTTTCAGAAATTAGGAGAAAGGCTACCCCCACGCCAGAAAAGGTAAAGCTACTATTTTCAGAATATGGAGATGCATTCCTCTTACTCTTTGCTGGCAAATTTGGCTCTCCAAGGATAGCTGCATTTTCAAGGATCAAAAACCAAATCTAGCTCTCACCTTGGCCAAAACTCTGGGCCTAGTTGCAGAAATGATAATTGCAAACACTGTAATTCAAAAGGATCCCAACAACTGGCAGAAAGAAGAGGTAGAATGGTACAATAAATTCCCATTGGTCTACTCAACGAACAAGCAATCCCTAACCAAGTCAAGCAAGGGGAAACAAAATTGGAAACTCAGCGGAACTCAAATTGAAATTGAACAATGGATCCTTGAACAAAAGACTCTCACTCTTCAGTTTGATGGCACTTCAAAAAATAACCTCGGACATGCAGGAGCAGGGGGAACAATCACAGACCAAAATGGGCAAATCATCATCACTTATGAATGGGGACTAGGAAACACAAAAAATAATATGGCAGAGGCCTATAGCCTCTTCCTAGGCACCTGCATTATGAAAAATTTACATGCCAAAAATCCAGTGATAATTGGTGACTTCACAATCATGATAGCAATGATGGTTTTAGGGGGTGACTTCAAAAATCAGGCCCTCAACAGAATCAAACTCAGGACAGTGAACAACACAAAGCATCCGGGGAACATTCAATTCAAACATGTTATGAGGAACAATAACGTTAAGGCAAATTCATTAGCAAACAACGTTGTCTCCAGAGCCATAGGGCAGGTCAGCGAAAACAATAATATCTATGAGAAATTAATCCCATAAGTTTCCTGGCCCCCCATCTGGGCCCAGGATCCAAAGTCTCAAAAGACACCTCAACAAAAAGCACGCCTCTCCCTTCAGACATTGCATTTGGATGACCGACACTCTTCAAACTGACAACACCCACTTCCATTCCCCAAACACTGTCAAGAAAATCCAAAGGTTAAGGGAAAATATGTACTACACAATGGACAGGGACGAGTCCCGTGATAAGTCCTCACAGAAATTAGGCAGCAGTCATTTCATATCTCCAAAAGGTTGCTCAAGAAATTTTCGACTAGACACTTGGGACAAGAATATCTCTGATCAGTCTGACTTGCACTCAAAGGCCCTGAAGCTTGTGTGGGCTTATAAACAGTTCATGGTGCTTTAGCTCAGCCATCCTACTGTCGCGCTCTTCTTCTATAGCAAAGGTGTGTGTTCCCGCTTTAGATCGCTCCTGGTGAACCTTAGTCATAGTTGCTCCTCTTATTCTCTGAGTGGTATTCCTGAGCAGCCTGAGATATTCTAAGAGGCCCTGTTGTATGCCTGGGTCCTCCTCTAGCCCATGGGGATCAGATTCCATCTTCTTAGTGAAGCAGCAGTGCCCTCCTTCCACGACATTGCTCCTTCCAGATCGTCCTCGGCGTGAATCAGTCAAAGTAGTCCACTAAATATTGTCACTAGAGGTATCGTTTGTGTTTTTCCAGATTATATTCATGTTCCTTTCTCTAACATCTCTGCAATCTACATGTTACAGCCTCCTTCATCTTCACTGGCCCCTGTTACTCTTCTCCCTATACACCTCTATCTCAGTTTAATCCCCCTCGCTCTCCCCTCTGCTATCTACTTCTCTATCAGAAGCTACTACTCCCCTCTTCCTCGTGGAGCTCTGTTTTTCACCCTCTCTCTCCAGTCCTGCGTCCTCACCCTCCCCTATCTAAACTGTCAGCTCTCTTCCTTCAAAATCTCTACCAATCCTCGCTCCTCCCTTGGCAACAATCTAGCTCAGCCTTGCATCAATTCCTTTAAGATCACCCAAAACTCTTCAAAAATGGCAGAAAATCTGTTGGACCGCATCATCACCAACAATGGTTGCACTCTCTGTAAGGCACACTGTTTCATGATAGCTCGCTTCATCAAGCACTTCAACAAACTCAAAGAAGAAGTCCAGTTAGAGAACAGATCTAAGAAGAAAAAACTCGAAAAACAAAAGGTAGAAATAGAAGGCTTAAAAGAAAAATGCAATCACCTTGAAGAAGCCATCAATCACATCAGATCCATGAACCAAAGCATTCAAGGGGATGCCTCAACTAGGAACAGTGACAAAAAAGACCAGGAGCAGCTGCCCACCGATTCGGTCAATCAATTCTGGTGAACTTGTCTCATGCACTGTAGATATTGTCTATTACTAGGTCAGTTCATACGACAATACAACCATCTTGTCTTTCAAGTTTCAAAAAACAAGCCTAGTGAATTAGATGAAGGGACTTTGTGCCCATTTTGGATCAATTCCACTTCGCTTCCTCTAGTATTTGTAACGGGACTTTCCCATTGTTGAGGTTTTTTATAATATAACAGTATTCGATCGTGTTAAAAAACAAAGTTAGCAAGATATTTGCATGATAGAATAGACCGTTTAGTTATCATTATTTTTACTGCAATTGCTTGAAAACCACCCATTCTCATTTTAAAACCCACATTGGGAAACTGGTTCCATCATCCCCTATTAGAGCCACCACTTCAAATGGAAAAGGAGTTTTCTTTAAGGTCCATACCGGGTGGTTATCCCCCATGTTGGAGCAGCAGAAATCTGAGGCTTCAACGCATGACAAGCTAATAAAATCTCACATGATGTGGGATACACATATCCCTCAACATTATGGTAATCAAGGATCTCAACAACAAAAACATCATCTCAACAAATCATAAGAAAAACATGACATAATTGCATCATATATCTCCACTTTCGGGAATGGCCGAAAATGAAAAACTTAGATGACGAAATGGATTGCACCGTTGAATTCGTGGCGTAAAATTGTGTCAAACAACTATAAAATTTTCCCCTTCTTGACATCGTCAAATTCTAGACCCTCGGGAATCTCGAAGATTCCCCCAAAGATTCATTCTTGAAGATGGCCAAAAAATATGTTGCTCAAATGAAGGTTCTGAGCACACCACTGCACTCCCTGTGAAATTCTGTGAAAAACGACTATAAATTTGGCATCATTTTTCCTTTGTGAAAAATCAACCTCCAAGGGAATCTTTTAGATTTCACAAGATTCTAAAAAGATTCTTTGTTGTTGGCTGCCTGAATTTCTCATGCTCATATGAGGAAACAAACCACACCATTGCGTACTGTACAAAATTGAAGTTCTTTTGAGTATAAAGTTGACATGTTTTCCTCACCGTGAAAAATCACCCTCCAAGGAATCTTTCAGATTCATCCATGATTCTCCTTAAAATATGTTGTGTAATATTCCTTGGAATATTCTCTTGAAAAATGTGCATAATTTCTGTCACATGGTTCCACTGCATTTCTTCTATTTGGCCTTTGCTCCTCTGCCGGTGGTCGAATGGGTAATTCCTAAGCTTTAAATACAAGTTTTTAGTGGTGGACTTCACAAGGAGAGCACGTTGGGTTTGTTGGTGATAGGCTAATTTTGGCCGGTGGAGGTCCCAAGATCAAACCCCCGCCTCACTGCTTAACAAATGTTTTTGGCGTTAATAAAAAAATAGTCAGCGGTTTTGTATTTATTATAACATGCAATAAATACATACACATGACAAGTGTTAACTCGATGGTTATGATTCGGGTTGGAAATGAATATATATATATATTATATATATATATATATATATATTATATATATATCTATATATATATATATATATTATATATATATATTATATATATATATATTATATATATATATATATATATATATTCAGTAAGGGTTTATTTAATGGTTATGAGTTGGGTTGACACAACTTTGGAACTGCCTGGGTGATGGGCTGGCCCATCGAGCTGGGAGGGTTCAAGCCCCACAAGTTCCACATATAATACATGGTTTGTGTTAATACATATACGTTGGCTCCACTAGGGGTGGCCCGCCCACCCAATACATATAATATAATACCATTGGGGGGGATAGCAGGGGTAGTAGTCTGCCACCCCATTTAATATTTATGTTTTATTTTATTTAAATTGACCCTATATTTTTCGTTGACCGATTTTTAAGGGTCACTAGGTAAATTAATTAGGCAACAATTCTCCATTTTTGACCGCTAGATTCCGTGTGCTAACCCTTTGCCAAATTGTTTCCTCATTAGTGACTTCCACTTGGCCTAGTTTGATCCAAACATTGATTGGGAATATCTCAAGCATACGACTCAGATTTGAGTGTCGTTCGCACTGTTGGAATCAGAACATCGAGCACTAAAAATTTGTGCTAGTTTCCCTTCAATATGATGACTTTTATTTTTGAGATATTATGTGCCCTCTTTGACTTATGAGCATCTCTAGAGCCACCTAGATCATTCCTCCCCACTGAGGAGATTTTGGTCCCCCAAAAGCATGAATATAATCTATAATTGTTGTGTTACATTGTCTGCACTATAGGTGTCATGACAGACGATACTTCCTTCTCCTTCACCTTTTTTCTTAAGAGCCATTAGTAATGAGTCGACAATTGCATCCCCTGCAAACCTGTAGTATATGTTTACAAATTACATGCTCAATTACATGACCAATCATGACCCAAATAGCCCCATACTTGCCAAGAGTTTATAAGTCACACTCTTTGGTCAAGTTTACATCATAATAGAAACCAATACCCCAACTATCAATAAAAGGCCAAAAACATCATCTTTGCTTTAATAAGCGATGGAAAACACGTCATCAATTTTAAAATTTACATTGCAACACATGATTTACAAAATGTGGCCATGAAAATCTACCATATCTAGTAAAACCATCTCTTACTCAAGAAAGTGAACCACCAGGAATGTGGCGTATTTGCTTGTTGAACACCTTCACCGACTGGTTTCTATATGGGTGGTTTTTCCTTGAGACGTTGCTCTAGATGGAGTCTCCAACATGTGGCTCTTTGATGTCCACCTCTGTTGCAATGATTGCAAAAAAAATTCTTCCTCCAAACTTTCTTAACCTTCTTCCTTCTTTGATGTTGAGAAGGCCTCTCACATCTTGTCCTCTTTCTTGCTGCCATTCTCTTCCAGCACTCAAAAACCACATGGTTATGTAAACCAAAAAAACTACATGGTTTTCTATGCCATGATTTATGTTCATCATTAACATGCTTGCAATCAAAATGAAATTTAGAATACTGAGACTTTTTATACCTATCTTGACTGTCTCTAGTGCAATTTTGGTGATGAGAGCTTGCCTTAGCTCTTCCTCTGCAATATGCACTTTCATGGGAGGATTGTTATGTGTTCAAATCATCCTCTTTCTCTGATGGTTTTGGAAATGTATTGGAAGATTCTGCTGACTTTGAACACTCTCCTTTAGTGTATCCCAAACCCTCTAAATCGAGGTCTTTGTACCACCTCCAATGGCTGAGTCATTCCTTGGCCATTAACACCAAGTCCTCCTCCTTTATACCCCATCTTGGTAAAGAGTCTCATGCGAGTTCCTGAATAGTGTACTTCCATGTTTCCAATATAAATAGTGTCATGTGAAAGTGAAATTAAAGAACGATCAACATTGTTTACCTTAGCTATTGATTTTGAAGTAGGTGACGATGGCTTCTCTAAGCCTTCGTTGCGCTTCAATTTTTCCAAGGCCTCTTTCATGGCTCGTAACTAAATTTGTAGTCTCTGCTTCTCCTCTTTTTCTTCTCATAGAAGTCTCCTCTGTTGGCTTAAGGGGGCCTGACCCAGGTTCAGAGTTATTCGCACCAACCAAAAAAACCCTATTTGTTGGCCCTTTTGGCAACAACCTACATAGTGCAGGCTGTAGTCTCACCTGAAGAAGTATTGGGGGATGCTAGAACCAGGTTTCTACATCTAGAGGCTTGTTTGATGGTCTTTCTAGAATTCTTATAGCTTATATCTACCTTCATGCAGACCTATCACTTCTGATTTTATACTACTGTAATTCTATCAAACAGACCTTCTGACCTTTGTAAAGTTGTTTACTTGCAGTTAATAGGCATAAAAGAGATAGATTTATGACTTTCACGCAATAAACTAGGTATTCTACAACCCTTATGATCCAGATTTGTCGTTGCGCGGATCTACTCTTTTTGAATAGTTAGCTATAGAATATGTATCTTACGTCTCCCCTATATCCATGAAGAGGGTTAATTATACTTATTATGCATAAACATTACAAATCTATCCTTTTCATGCAGAAATAAAGCATTAAGAAACATAAACAGATCAGAGGGCAGAGATTCATAAACTTAAACAAAAATAAGAACAAGGCATAGATGCAATAGATTCGATCCAAAACAGTCTTTATTAGATTTAAAATTCAGTTACAAACTCTTTTCTACCCCGTGCACTTAGCTGCTAGGGCTCGCGAACTCAATTACAGGAGCCTTCCCCCTTCACTTAAGTATAGGAAACAAACTTTTCCTGCCTTAGCACCTTGTGCTTACAATGATTCTCTATCAAAATTTATTATCTTAGACTCGATATGGCTCATCTATATATAGCCTTTTCATTACAATAACATGCAGTGGACCATGGGTGAGTTTCAAAAATGACCTATCACCTACCGATACAAGGGGCTAAATCCCCTTTGACTCTTACTTAGCTTTGCGCTCCACTTCCATCATTTCGTGGAGTCTTTACATTCTTTAACAAAAATTATTACAAAAATTGACTTAACTGTCAAAAATTGACTCTAGGGACCCTATCCCAACAGGCCCCCAACACAAATATGGTGACTTGCCCTCGAGTCGCTCAGCTAGCTTCTCCACTTTGTGGCAGAGTTCACTAAACTCCTTCTTCAATACTTCAAGGTCTGCAAATGCTCTATATTGCGACGACCTACTTCACTTCTTCGACCAACTTCTCTATAGTTGGCCTCTGCATTGCATGACACATGGTCCTTTGTGTTTGTTGGAAATTCTTTAGCTTCTCCTGAATAGCCAAAGAAATTTGGCTTGCTTCCTCTGTCCATGGTTGAATTCGAGCCTTCAAATTGATTTTTTGTTGCAGCTCCTAAACCTGTGCTTGTAACAACTTCCCTTCCTGTAAGCATGCGAAGCACTAGACTGGCACTAAAGTGCACACAATCATCCTAACCTCTTCATACTTCTACTATGCTTCTCGGATTTTTGTACATAGCCTTTACAGGTTTAGGTCCTCCTGCAAATTGGTCCACAACTCCATATCACTTTCAAAAACATTGTGGCATCTTATTACTGCGTTATCCAACGTGGACATATGCTCTTTGATGGCTACTTCGCACTGCTCCCTGGCCTCTGGAAAAGTACTTGGTTGTAGTTTCAACTATAGTTCTAAGATCGGCATATAAAAATCAAAAGTGACTCTACCCATCTCATCCTTAGACTCTTGCATTGCAGCAACTAGTTTAAAAATATTTTCTGCTGCTACCACATCCTCTGGAATGTGTAACTCTAAGACTGAATTATATGCTTGTGTAATTGTGGCTTCCAGGCTCTGACTTCACACTACTAGTTCTTTTTCTTTTAGAGCCTAAGCATTCTCAACAAAGATCTGTTTGTTGTTCAATTTAACTTCACTGATTACTGATTGTGTGCGCTACTCTCTAATCCTAAGCTCATCCAAGACCCCCTGATCAAGCACATAGAGGGTCTGAAGGGGAAACATGGCTAAATTCATACCCACACATTTGATATTTTTGATTTGGGTGTGGTATTTCTCTAATTCTGCATGCAATGTACCTTTTATAAAGGGAATGACTCGAAGGTCCAGAGTTCGTTCTTTTTCCAACACGCTCTCTCTCGCCTGAACCCCGCTCATTTGTCCTACGCTTGCCTGAATTATGCATGCTTGAATCTGTAGCTCGCACAAATCCTTCTAGACTCTCCCTAGCGTGTGCATGTACTATTGCTCAAATTGAGTCCATAGCTTTATTGTGGTATCGCGGACCTTATCCCTGATCTCATCCAAGTCCCCCTCAATGAGGACTATTGGATCCGCATGTGCCTATTTATCTGACTTTTGCTTTTTCCTAGGTCCTGAGGTTGTCTCCTTAGTCCACTTCTACAATTTGAATGGAGTGCATTGATTATGACCTCCGTCTCCTCCCTTCTTGGACTATTCCTATTCTTCAGTATGCTGGGAAGCTGATGCTTCAACTTCCACTATGTCCTCTTTATCGGCACGCTGTTTCTCAGTACGCTCTTTCTCAGCACATTCTTTTCTAGCATCTGCCCTAGCAGCATCATCTTTCTTCTTTTGAGCGGATTTCTCGTGCGCTATTTCTTGCTCTGCTTCTTTCTTCTTCTGCTCAGTTGTTTTCTACGTGGAGGAAATTTCTCCTCCTTTACTCATTCATGCACTAAGGTCTGTGGGCTTTCGCCACTCCGCTCTCTATAGTCCCATGATTTCCTACACATTAGCCTCTGTAACTAAGTATGGAAACTTGTGCCATATATTCTTAGGGTCTCGCCTCACCTAGATAGATACATTATGGAAGTCAGCCTTAAATTCCCTGAAGGCCCGCAACTGCTCAAATAAGGGTGTAGATAATCTTGGCCACTGACTTATGACTATGTGGAGGTCCATCTCGACCAATATCTAGAATACCTTTGACTCCGTGATCCTCCTTAGATCCTCTATTGCCCACAGCGAAGTGAACTTCACTGCATTCAGTAATTCTTCATCCTGCGGAGTGAACTGACTATCCTCCATAGTCACCATGCAACTAGTATAATCAGCAGTAGGAGCCAGGCATAGTGAAATGCCTTTCTTTCCTCATGTGCTTTGTGAAAATTTGATGAAAACTCCTTGCATAGATATTGTGCCCATTTGTATTGCACCCCCTTTGTGCACTGTGTAGCCAACGAAATTACTGGCACTGGAACCTCGTCCATGCGACATTTCATCATGATCTTCCTGGCAAAACTTTGAGTGGAAAACTACATTGTTTGGTCTGTAATTGAGCGCATGGAGTACCCACATGACTTCTTGACTAGCCCAAATTTAGTTTTCATTCTATCCACAAGCTCCTTCTCTTTGCTCTTGCCTCCAAACTCCTTGGCTAGGTCTGCCACTTTATAGGGAAACTTCGTAATTCGATGGATCAACATATCTGTTATGGGGATGGGTTTTCCTAACCACAAATACCCATCATGCACCAGCGTGAGAAATTAGCACACACAGGAAGTGTTCATAATTGATCTGTGGAAGTGTGGCACACATAGCATATGCAACAATCCAGCCTGCTCATGCCTTTTACCCATTTCATCAGTTCTAGCCTTGTGACTCCAGTCTCCTCATTGTAAATCTTGGTCATGTATTTACTGGTGGCCAAATGAGGAAACCTATCATGGTCGGCGAGATCCCAATCCTCCAGCTTTAGTACCGGGATATGTGCTAAGAGCATGCCTTCCAAAACTACTTCTTCTAATAGTAACGACATAGAGACCATGAATTTTCCAAAGTCCAGGTCCTTGACTACCTTCACTTTCCCGTTTATCAAAGGGATATATGTCAGCAGCCTCGTGATGGGCTTTCCCTCATCAGCATCCAATTCCTCAACTCCATCGCGGAGTTCCTCTGCTTCCAAATCCACTGGTTCCTCCAGTTTCTTTGCCTTGTCCTTCCTCTATTTCTGTCGAACCTCCAAGTTCTTTGTCAATGACTACCTCACTAGTACAAGTTGTGATTTCTTCTGCTTCTCCTTAGCAGTCGATTTCTTTGGCCTAGGCGACCTCGGTGTCGTAGGCACAGAGGGCGTAGCTTCCATGGACACAAATTTACGGGCTTCCGCTTGAGAGGCAATGGCCTCAGAATTGATTGGGTCAGACATTTGTTCAAGGATAATATTTTGGTTCCACTCTGGTAGTTTCGCAAATGCCGGAATGAAAACTAAATCCTCCCAAACTTGTTGATTCATATAGTGGGAACAAGAGGGTGTATACCAATTTCTTAGAAAGAAAAGTGTTATTGCAGACCAACATCCCAGATTTATAGGTGATTTTGATTCAAATCCAACTGTTCCCTTCATTTTCTGGTCGTAAATGCCTCTTTGGTGGAAAATCTCCTAATGGGATTTTTTCTATCCAATCATGAACAGTGACTTCAATGGCTACTTTTGGACCCAACTGCATGGCACCAACCCTTGTGGCACAGCTCATCCATCACAACTTTATCTGTCGCAACTTCTTTTGTCGTACCACTTGCATCCAACATGCAACATCCTTACTTCATTTTCCTCTTCTTTGGGCAGTGTAGTTTATAGTCCTGCTCTCCCTTGCAACTTCCTGGAGCACTAAGACCATCCTACCACCATATATTCATTGTGCAGGGGTAGGATCCCCTGTATACATTTTCAGTCGACTTCCACTCACCCTTCCAGGGAATAATTCACCATTCAGCTTCGCAAGCTTAACTGTGCCACCATCTATGATTTCCTTAACAACATACGGTCTCAACCAATGCATTTCAAATTTACCTAGAAACTTTGTGAAATTAATATCATAGAGCAAAAAAAAATCGTTCACCTTAAACGCGTGTAACTTAATATGCCTATCATGTTAGGCCTTCTCACGTTCCTTTTGCACTTGCTGATGAAATCCTGCTAGAAATCAATCTTCTTCCAACTCCATCAATTGTGCGAGCCATTCCTCCAAGGTCTCATGATTTGTCATCTTTGTTAAAGCCATAATGCACAAGCTTGGAAAAATATATTCCATGGGCATCACCACCTCAATATCATAGACCAGTCTGAAAGGGGTTTGTCCTGTTAACTTCTTGCATGTCATTTGGTATTCCCATTGAATCATTGGTATGCATACATCCCAATTGTTTCTATTCACATTACAAACCTTTGTCAACAAATTATCCATAATATTATTGAACACTTCCACTATACCATTATCTTGGGGATGATAGGGCATACTCTTTTGATGGTATACCTAGAATTCTTCGAGCATTACGCTGATTGTTTTGTTCAGGAAATGTGTATCCCTATCACTCATCAATACCTTAGGGCACCCAAATGCGTTAAGATGAATTCAAACATGAACTTCGCAGTTGTAGCAAAAATACAGTCCTTCACTAGTTGTGCTTCCGCCCATTTGGTCAAATACTTTGTCACAGTAATAATGTATCGTACACCTGTATTCCTTCCTAGTGGCTGTATTAGACCTACAAATTCAATTTCCCATTTGTAAAATACTTGAAACGAAACCTAAGGGTTTAAGGGGAGTTCAACTCTTCGCAAAGGCTTTCCCTTGAATCCTTTGACAAGCATCACATCCTTTACAAAACACCTTAGAGTCTTTATGCACGGTCAACCACCATAACCCTGCACGCAGAATATTCTGCGTGATCGCTCTAACCGCATACTGTCCTTTTGCCACTCCATGTGCCTCAGTGAGGATACTAGCACACTTAAACTCAGGAACATATCGGTGCAATATTTCATATTTTCCCATCTTATACAAATGTCCCACTATAACAGAAAAATAAGCAGCGCGTAGAATATCCTTCTGGAGTTGTTCCAGTAGTCAGAAACTGAATAATATCCGCAAAATGATCATCAGCAATGCACACAGAAAAGAATTGTGCATATGGCAATCCCTCATCTAAATTAGTTAGGTCTTCGATTGTTTCAATCCTAGAAAGATGATCTGATCTTGCATTCAACTGTCTGGGCTTCACAATCACTTCAAAATCATATTCTTGAAACAACAACAACCACCTACAAATATCCCCTCCCAACATAGGGTTATTGACCAGGTATTTGAGAGCGAAGTGACCTGTATACATCTTGAAATGTGCACCCAACAAATAATGACGAAACTTTTGTAGCGCGTAGACCATCGCCAACCGTTTGCGCTCCGTAGTGGAATAGTTCTTTTTGGCTTTTGACAGTTTCCTACTTGCAAATGCTATTGGATGATAAATATCACCTTTGCCAGGCTGGGTCAATATTGCACCCAACATAATACATGATGCATCTACATACACATGGAACACTCTCTTTCAATCCAGAAATACTAATATGGGTGCAATCACCATCTTTTCCTTTAACACATCGAGACTTTGTTGACACTTCTCATCCCAATAAAAATTTGCAACCTTCTTTAATAGTTTCTCCATCGGGGCGGTGATCTTGATAAACTTCCTATAGTATCCCGTGTGGCCCAGCATTGAGCGCAATCGCTTAAAATTCTTAGGAGCTTCTAAATTTACGATTACTACTATCTTCACAGGGTCCACCTTCAATCCCGGCTTGCATACTACATGGACTAGCAAAATTCTGAAAGGTACACAAAATATACATTTCTTCAAGTTCAACACGATCTAGTATCGATGACATGTATCCAACATGAGGCGCAGACTTGCAACATGGTGCTTCACCAATCCGAACACAATCCAACCATCAAACCACCCTTCCAAGAATTTATGAATAAACTCCTTGAATGTTGTGATTATCACCTTGGAGAAGATTGCGGGTGCATTCTTCAGCTCGAATGGCATAACTTTATACTGGAAGCAACTCCACTTTGTTGCGAAGGTGGTCTTGCTGCGATCCTTCGGCGCGATCTTTATTTGGTGGTCTCATGAAAACCCATCAATAAATGAATAAGCCTCTTCTCTGCCAACATTCTCTAACACTTCATCTATAAATGGTGTGGGGAACAGTTCATGCACACATGCATCATTCAGCTTTATTAGATCTGCGCATATCCTAATTTCACTATGTTGTTTCTTCTGCTAGACAACCATTGGGATTACCCAATTAGATTCTTCTACTGGTTCAATAATTCCGACCTCTAGCATCTTATCAAGCTCTTTCTACACCTTTTCTTTATACTTGGGATTGAGTCGATAAGGTGTCTCCTTGATAGGCTTTGCATTAGGTTTCAAAGTAATTTTTAATGCCCAAATCTCCTACAATACCCTTTAGATCTAAAAACTTTGTTGGGAATAGATCTTGGTATTCACACAGCAATTTAGCTACCTTATCGACTGTATCTTCATCCCAATAGTCTCCTATCTTTGCAAAATTAGTTTCCGCATCAGATCCAATATTTACTTGCCAAGTTTTCAGTGGCTCTGTTACATCAGGGTTCTCTATCTTAGGTCATTAAACCTTGCGTTGACCCCTAGTCTCTGGAATGTTGATTTTTTTTGGATTGTCTTCTTCTTCTTCGACTGTCACATTGTAGCATTCTAGTGCATGGCGCAACTATGTAATCCAGTCTAGTTGAACCCATTCCTCCGGCTCTTCAGGCATTCTAAAGGTAGTGGCCTTAATGTCTTGGAGGGCTTCATCAATGCATTCAAATCCATCCTCAAAGTTGAAAGTTAATAGGAATCTTTCTCACAAGATATTCCACTCAGTCATTCTGTGGGGCAGCTCTATCTCTAAGTACCAATTCATAGGGATAATATCCAAGGTATGGAAAAAAACATGCACCCACTCTGGTTGAGGTTCTTCAACCCAAGCTTTAGTCCACCATGCCAAATGTTCACGTGGGTCATCCTTCCCACTGTATTTCTCAGTCATTTGGGTATTAGTGCAACCAAACCTTAGCTTCATCATCCTTTTATATTCCTTCTAGTCAGTGAAACTCTCTGTAGTATACCTAGGGGGGATAGTATGGGGTATAGAGGGAGGTTCCCAAGGGAATAATGTAATAATGGGATGGGCCATAGTTAATAAATAAAGTGGTTAACCCGCATCATGTAAGGGACCACAAGTAGTTAGCAATAATGTGATAAGCCCATGGTATTAGATGGATGGTATTGAGAGAACCATGGTAATGACCCATGTTATCATATGTATGGATCCTATATAGAGGCTAGGGACTCCCCATTGAGAGAGGTCAAGGATTATTGTATTGGCAAGCATATGGCTTGTGGAGTGTTCTCCTTCCTTAAGGAGTGATTGTATGGTGTTACCCTACCTCAAGGGTTTGATCAATAAAGAAGCATTTCTGTATTCAGATCTTGTTATTGTTGGGCATATTTGCTATTCTCATATATTAGTATACTTGGGGGGATAGTATGAGGTATAGAGGGAGTTACCCAAGGGAATAATGTAATAATGGGATGGGCCATAGTTAATAAATAAAGTGGTTAACCTGCATCATGTAAGGGACCACAAGTAGTTAGCAATAATGTGATAATACCATGGTATTAGATGGATGGTATTGAGAGAACTATGGTAATGACCCATGGTATTTTATGTATGAATCCTATATAGAGGCTAGAGACTCCCCATTTAGAGAGGTCAAGGATTATTGTATTGGCAAGAATATTGATTGTGGAGTGTTGTCCTTCCTTAAGGAGTAATTGTATGGTGTTACCCTACCTCAAGGGTTTGATCAATAAAGAAGCATTTCTGTATTCAGATCTTGTTATTTCTGGGCATATTTTCTGTTCTCATATATTTGCAGGCTAGTCTATTACACTCTCCTTGTGCATATCCCACCATCAGGTGGGCATAATGCGTAGTGCCAATTCAAGTGTCTAGAATCAGTGTTCCTCGGGCACCTCCCTTTCAAATTCATCCAAAAATAGATTAACATCTTTTAAGCCATCATAATGTGGAAGCTTCCTTACCTTAGTAGATACACATCGTAGTGATTTGGTCATCATATTGCAACACAACATAGATACTTCATGCAACCAATTCTTCCAGTGTTCGAGTTCTTCATCTGAATCTAAGGTGCAGGAGATGTCTCTATCCCACACGATTCGTACATTTGCAGTGGGATTGTTCCAATCTTTGTCTTGCGTCATTATCTTGTATATCTGGTCTAGATCATCATCATCCTCCACATAATCACGAACATGTTCGGTATAGCGTGCTCCTTCTACAGGGTCCAGTGGCATAATAACCCTGAGCGCCTTCCTCTTAAATGTCATCTTTCGCTACTTCAGATTAATCACTGCATCCCTATAAAATGCCCAATCAATTCCTAGTAGCATAGGAAGCGGGTTACTGCCATCTACTATTTCTATTACTTCAAAATTAGCCAGCACGCTCGCGCCCTCAATATCTACTATCACACCATATAGGTGCCCCATCGGAACAATCTTCCGTTGATTGGCAATGCATAGTTGTATAGGAGACCATTGCAGTGCAGGTCTCCCCCTCCTTTCCCATGTCTTCTTAGGCAGTACGTTCGCATCAAAACCTAAATCTAGGATAACTTAGTCCATTTCATATTCGCCTATCTGCACAATCAGCCTCATCTCACACCTGTCCTCTTCTTAGGCTTACCAAGTTTCCTTACAACGTGCTTTTCTAAAGGAACCTTAATCTTATCCTCACACTTGTCTATTAGTTCTTGGAGCCCTTTTACTACCTTCTTATCGCACATCAACTTCATACAAGTCTTCAGGAAAGTGGCTAATGATGAAGGATCCACATCTTGCACTTCATTATTCCTGACTTATTTCTCTTGACTCCCTGATGTAGAAGCTTTAGTGAAATTCCTTTTAGCCTCCATAAAAGTTTCTTTAGCTCAGTTGAGGTAAAATCTAACTTCCTTTTCAGCAGCCTTGTGCACCTATCCCTCGGTATTTGGTTGTTTTCCCTTATCTTTGCTGGTGGACATCCCACAACGTGTTACTATGTTATCACTATGATCTTCTTCGCTTGGTTCTGCCCTCATCATCTGGATATTCTGCGTAGGCTGTTGGGGTTGTGTATTCTTTTCTTGCATATTTTTTATAAGGATCGGGCAATCTTCTATCACATGGTCGAAGTGTCTGCAATATTGACATGATAGATGCATTGGGTTCTGACAGTCGGACAAACAATTTCCAACTTTGCCACAATTATAACAAATAACTTGTTTGCGGCCTCTGCTAGCCCCTCCTCTTCTTCCTCTTCCATGACCTTGGAATCCTTTACACACTATAGCCACGCCCTGATCCTAAGGCTGAGTTTCTACCTACATTTAGTAGGAAGGGGTCCAATCCATCATTAACTCATAACGTCTACAATGGCACTCATCATGACCTACAAACTTGTAGAAGTTGCAAAACAACTGTTGGGGAGTATGTACAAACTTCTTTAGTAAATGACAAGTGTTAACACCCAGGTTGTTCCCTATGACTCCCAAGGGAATACGGCCGGGGTAACCACTAACCAATCTTTGGATTACAGCTTCTAGCCCAGCTGTAATCAGAGAGGGCTCTCTCTTAAAGGTTTGTCTTTGTTCTATGGAAATTTTAGGCTAGTTATGAAGTTTAGGTTTTTGGTTTATGTTTGGTTGGGAGGATGTCTTTCTGAAACTTTAAAGTGTAGTTCTGCAGGTAAAATTAGTCCATTGGGCAATGGAGTCTGTGGTTGTTGGTTTCTTGAAATCCTGAGTTTGATGTAGCTGGAGTTACAGGGCCATTTAGATACTTCATGAAACAAACTTTAAATTGTGATAATGGAGTGCAAACAACCAGTGAAAAGCAGTTAAGAAATTTTCACTAAGCTGGGATGTGAGAAAGTGATGTATTCCTTAGGAGCAAACTTGAATTTCTGAAACAATAATCACTGTGATGATATAGTGTGAAAGGGTAGCAATTAAGAATTACGCTTTCATTACTATAACTGAAGAAAAGATATTTAAAATAGCTTAGATTGAGTTCAGGGTAATCTGTGATTAAATCCTGGAACTATTCTTTTTCCTTGCTATTAGCTGTTTAAACATAGGAAACATGAAAGAGACATGAAAGATAACAAACACATAACAAAGAGTTACACGAGAAACTTATTGTGTCATGAGATACGCAGGAATCCTGCAACTTTCAACTAAACACCAACAAAACATCAAGCAACACAGAGCTTTGGAAATTCCATCATCCTTTGTATTACTTCTTTGAGAATTATAGTAAAAGAAGAGCAGAATAGATATGAGCAATCTCTTACATCCAATGTCCAACCCCTGCTAACAAATGCGAGGGGGAATATATAGCAGTCTCATTCAAAATATTTCAGGCATTGAGTCATCTGAGAGGTAAAATATCTTCATTAACTCGTACAGAAATTGCAGATAAAAAGTTATTACAATCTTTAATGCAACATAAAGGCTCTTAACTCCTGTCAGAACAATTTCACCTTTGGAGCTGACGGAGTCGGTTGAGCGCTTTGTTATAACTGCTGAATGACGTGTCTTTGTAGCTTTGTCCTCCTGTAGCTTCTCGTCCCTGCCACCTGTGACTGCCAGTGCTGCTGTGGTGGCCAAATACTTGTGTTGAGTTGGCTTAGCCTCTTTCTGCATACCTGCGGATGTGTCTTTATCTTCCTGTGTATGAAAACTTAAATATTTTCAAAAAGTAATAACATAATTACTGACTTTGATTTAACAATAATTGTATCAAATTATCCCACACATCCTGTGTAGGCAATTGATGCCTCAAAATTGACCCCATGGTCTCATCTGCCTCTGTGTACTTGTAAAAATGGGGAGGCTCATCAAACAAGTGTGTGATTTCATTCATAATA
>APFE030161658.1:47408-59095 GCA_000404065.3 Pinus taeda
AGTTGCAAATGGGCGGTAGTATTAAATAAAGGGTAAATGGGCGGTAGTATTAGATAGATGGTATTAATAAAACCCACATTATTGGCCCGTGGTATTGCATGTATGAGTCATATATAAAGGATAGAGACTCCCTGCGAGGAGTATCGTGTCTTGTTTTGTAATCGAGATCTGCTCTATTGGAGGTTGCCCCCTCGAAGAGGCTTGTGAACATTTCTCTCTGAGTAATAAAATCATTGCTATTCTGTGTTCTAGGTATATTTTCTTCGCATATTCTGTGTTCTGGGTATTTTTTCTCGCATATTCTTTGTTCGGTATTACTTTGCAGGTTAAGAAGCATAACAGGAACCACTTATTCAGCATCACACATTCCTAAGATTAATCCTGGTCCTGGAAATGGAACCATTTATTGGCTTAAGGGGGCCTGACCCAAGTTCATAGTTATTCGTGCAAACCAAAAAAACCCTAACTATTAGCCCTTTCGGAAACAAACTACATAGCGCAGGTTGCAGTCTCACCCAAAGCAATATTGGAGGATGCTAGAACGAGGTTTCTGCATCCATAGGCCTGTGTGATGGTCTTCCTAAAGTTCTTAAACTTAGATCTTCCTTCGCGTAGACCTATCCCTTCCGATTGTCTACTACTCTAATTCTATCGAACATACCTTCCAACCTTCGCAAGGGTGTTTACTTGTAGTTAATAGGCATAAAAGAGACAGATTTATGACTTTCATGCTATAAACTAGGTATTCGGTAGCCCTTACAGTCCAGATTTGTTGTCACGCAGATCTACCCTTTCCGAATAGTTTGCTATAGCAGATATATCTTATGTCTCCCTATCTCCGTGAAGAGGGTTAATTATATTTATTATGCATAAACATTATAGATATATCCTTTTTGCATAGAAATAAAGCACTAAGACACATTAATAGATCACAAGGCGAAGATTCATAAATTAAACAGTCTTTATTAGATTTAGCATTCAGTTACATACTATTTTCCACCCTACGAACTCAGCTATAGGGGCCCGCGCACTTAGCTGCGGACTTACCAAGGTCTCCACTAGCACCTTGCCCTTATAATGATTCTCTATCATCATTTATTCTCTTAGACTCGCTAGACTTTTCATTACAATACCATGGCCCACGGACCATGGGTGAGTCTCAAAACTGACCTATAACCTACCCATACAAGGGGCTAAAGCCCCTTTGACTCTTACTTAGCTTCGCGCTCCGCTTCCATGTTTAGTGGAGTCTTTACATTATTTGACAAAACTTATTACAAAAATTGACTTAACTATCAAAAATTGACCCTAGGGACCCTATCCCAACATCCTCAATTCAAAATTCTCTGCTTGAAGGTTTTGATTGATCTCTTCATTTGAATGATGAGAAGATGATGAAGGAGATGAATGTTCACTTGAGGGGGTAGATAGAGCATTGTCCTCTGCTCTTTATTTCTCAAGTTCCTCTCTTGCCATCTTCTCCTCATAAGCTGCATACATTATGTTCACTATGTGTGCCATCCTGAGGAGGTCCTCATAGATATATTTGTTGTTATCCATTTCCCTTCTTGTTGCACGTTCAATCATTCACACTCGCAATTCACATCATCGAGAAGACCACTCTGATACCAAACTTGATATGAATCTCTTCACCTACCGTAATTAACTAAGATATTTTACTTTTGTGATGTTAGCAGAATTGCATATGAAAAATTATGAAAAGCCACATGTGCATATTGTAAAGAAGAAGAAACCTAACGACGATAATCAAATCAAAGAACACAAACACATTGATAACGGAGTTCACCCAGTGTGGGTTACATCTCCGGGCACAGTGTCAAGAGTATGGAGGCTACTTCATTAAATGTTGCAAGATGATGATGAGTACATAGTACATTATTTGTCATTACAAGGATAAATTCCCTCAACTATAGTGGCATGTCTCTGCACGAGGTGTTCTCCTGTAGGAACTCCCACTCAAAGGGGCCTTCCTTCAACATGACAAGCTAATAAAATCTCACATGATGTGGCAAAAAATTATCCCTTAACATTATAGTAATCAAGGATCTCAACAAAAAAAACATTATCTTATCAAATGAGAAGAAAAGCATGACATATCTGCGTCATATACATCCACTTTCAGGGATGGTTAGAAATGAAAACCTTAGCTAACGAAATGGAGTACACTATTTAATTCATGGCATGAAATCATGTCAAATGACTATAAACTTTTTCCCTTTCTTACACCGTCAAATTTTGGACCCTTGGGAATATTGAATATTCCCCCAAAGATTTCTTCCAGAAGATGGCAAAAAACTCCGCTACTCGGATGAAGATTTTTAGAACACCACTGCGCTTCCTATGGAATTTTGTGAAAAATGACTATAAAATTGGCATCATTCTGCCTCTGTAATAAATCAGCCTCCAAGGGAATCTTTTAGATTCCATAAGAGTCTGTAAAGATTCCTTGATGCCAGACACCTGAATTTCTACTGCTCAGTTGAGGAAATGAACCACACCATCGCGTTCCCTATGAAATTATGGTTTTTCTTAGTATAAATTTGACATGTTTCCATCACTTTAAAAAACACCCTCCAATATTTTAGATGCCTACAAGATTCTCCATAAAAATATGTTGTGGAATATTCCTTGGAAGGTTCTCTTGAAAAATGTGCCCAATCACAATTTCGGTGCGTGGTTCCGGCACATGGTTCTGTTGTGTTTCTTTCGTTTGGCCTTTGTTCCTTCATTGGTGGTCGAATGGGTAATTCCTAAGGTTCAAATACAAGTGTTGTGGTGGAATTGACAAGGAGAGCCTGTTTGGGTTGTTGATGACATGCTAAATTGGGCAGGTGGAGGTCCCAAAGTCAAACTTCCACCTCGTCGCTTAACTAATGTTTTTGGTGTTAATAAAAAAAAATCGGTGGTTTTGTCTTTTTTTTTAACGGGCGGTCAATACATACACATGAAAAAAATTAACTCGATGATTATAATTCGGGTTGGTAGTGAATACATATATGCAACGCGAGTTTATTTAACGGTTATGTGTTGTGTTGACACAATTTTGGAATTGCCTGTGTGGCGGGATGACCCACCAGGTTGGGCGAGTTCAAGCCCTGTCGGTTCCGCATATAATACATGGTTTGTTTTAATACATATTGATTGGCTCCATCGGGGTTGGGCAGGTCTACCAAGGGTGGTCTGCCCACCCAATACATATAATATAATACCGTTGGCGAGGGTGGCAACTCGCCACCCCATTTAATATTTTTTTTATTAATATTTAAACTGACTGTCTATTTTTTGCTAACCAATTTTTAAGAGTCGTTGGGAAAATTAAGTATGCAACAAATTCACCCTTTCCAGTCACTAGATTCTATGCACCGATCCTTTGCTAAACTGTTTCCTCGTTAGTGACTGCCACTTGGCCTAGTTTGACCCAAATTTTGACCATGAATATCTTGAGCATATGAGCTTGGATTTGAGTGTTGTTCACACCGTTAGAATCAGGATGATGAGCACTACGATCTAGTGTTGATTTCACTTCAATATGACGACTTTGATTTTTGAGCTATTCTGAGCCCTCTTTGACTTCTGAGCATCTCTAGAGCCACCTGGATCACTAGTCCATTGTGTTGGAGACATCAGGTAATATTGATGGTACGAGTTGTAGAAATTTCACTTGTAGAACAAACCGATATATGCAATGTCCTAAAGCATAATACTTGTTCTACTTCTACAAAAAATTAAGCAGAAACATAATCGAATTCATGAGAAACATCAAGTAGAAACATGCATAATTGATCAAGAGAAATAATCACATATAACACAAGGTATATCCAGGGGAAAGCACCAGCGTAAAACCCCAACCATGTATTATCAATCAAGTGTAAATCCTCTTCATCATACAAAAAGAATCAACTGAATAGCTATCGTGCTCTCTCTGTACTCTGATGATCTTCAATCAGAAGATGAAAATCATGGACTACCTAGGCCTCAATATATAGGCCACAAGTCCTCCAATATCCTATAATAGATCCTTCTTGATGCAAGGAATACTTACTAGAAATATCCAAACATCTAATAGTACATTGTCCCACATCTGATCTCAACTGGGTCTCTGATAGAACTGACATACAACAGTTATCCATGAGTGAATCCTCAGTTATCTAAAATAATAGTTGTCACATGCATGCAAACATTAACAAACTATATTTTATTATTTTAACAACTTGTTAAAATAATCTAACTGGACTTGACTAGTTAGATCTAAGTCAACTGATTCTCTCATTATAGAACTCATACTTATTCCCTCAATTAGTGAAGGAAATTAAGGATAAATTCCTCAATCAGTGGGACAACTCATGTGCATGCTCACAAAGACTTCAAATTCAAATTTCCTTAACTAATTAACTCAACTGGGTTAATTAATTAATATTTCCAACTGCTGTTAAGACCAAAATTAATTTTACTTCCTATAGATAGACTAGGGATCGCTATAAGTAGGAAGGGACCCAGAAATGCTATTTTTAGAAATTTCTATTTTTAGCAGTTTCACCTCTCACCTAATGTGGCCAATGACCTCACTGGCCAAACTGCTATTTTTAGACATGCTATTTTTAGCACATTCTAAATTTAACATTTCTTGTTGCACATTTTTCAACACGAGTTTTGTTATTTTAATAGATCCAAGAGCTATTGATTATTTTATTTCTCTAAATGCATTATGAAAGATTAAATATGAAGCAATTGCACAACCTGATTCTAGACATGTAGAGATGACATGCAGTATGAAAATAAATGTAGGAAGGATGGTAAGGGATTGTGAGGTGGCTCTGGTAGTATGGAAGACCAAGGTATCCTTGTACTCTATGATATTAGGAGTCTATGATGTAGTCATGTGAATGGGTTGGTTGGAACGACATGAGGTGGTTTTAGACTGCAAGGGCAAGATACTGCATTTCACAATAGACGATGACAAAAAAAATCCTTAAGGGGAAAGAAATGAGGGGTGTCTCTAAGGTTCATCTCCTCAACTCAAATGATGAATTGTATTCAAAAGGGATATCAAATGTTCATAGTGGTAGGGTGATTCTAAAAACCTCGATAAACATCCAATTCTTGCTTAATTTAAGGATGTATTTCCTGAAGAACTACTTTGGATACCCCCAAAAAGGGAAATTGATTTCACCATCGACCTTAAACAAGAAAATGGGCCTATTGCAAAGGCATCCTATCATATATCAAATCTAGAGCTAAAGGAATTGCAAATACATTTAAAGGAATTATTGGACTTGGGGTTCATATGGCTCAACATATCTTTGTGGGGAGCCCCGTAATTTTTGTTAAGAAGTATGGGTCTTGGAGATTGCGCATTGACTACTGTCAATTGAACAAGGTGACGATAAAAAATAAATATCCTATACCAAGGATAGATGAATTTGTTCAATCAAATGAAGGGAGAAATTGAGTTTTAAAAGATATATATGAGGTTAGGATATCACGAGTTAAGAATCAATGAAGAATATACCTCAAATACAACCTTGAAGATAAGATTTGGGCATTACGAATTTGTTGTTTTACCCTTTGGTTTGAAAAATTTCCCAGGTGTTTTCATGAGTTTGATGAAAGGAATATCTTAGGATTACTTAGACAAGTTTTTTATTATATATATATATATAATATATATATATATATTTCATACCCATATTTCGGGATTACGTAGACAGGTTTGTACAAGTCATTTTCAGTGGCTAAGTGGATTTCACTTACATATGAAGCTTAATGTATACACCACCCATGGCTAGTAGTAATTAGAAAAATGGTTTCATTAACATGGAACATCTATGTGGAAATCATAGAATATTCGATTATAAGGAAACTTCTGGTAATGATTCACTGTGTCTCGCATGACATACTAGGCTCACTATTGTCCATTGCTATGGTTGTTGTCTAAGATCAGCACATTTTTTATTCCTGTGTCTTGCACAAATTTGTATGGTATCATGAATCCTATGCATTGTCTCTGATGATTATTGTGATTTCTTTTATGTGGCTCATGGGAAATACATGTTGTATAATGTATTGTATTATAATATTCTTTTACACTATGGTGACATCACTGAACTATATGCAGGTTTGCTTTCTCTATAACCCATTTTCATTATGTCATCAAGGTTCTCGCAATGATCACTGAGGGTTGATGGACAGTGGCTTTAAGTAACAATGGTTTGAATTCTGATATCATTCATGGTCGTAAAATATTTGATGACGTATACGATATGTGGCTAAATACTGGGTAACCATCATCTTGAAGTAACTTAGTGGCATCATTAGAATTATTTGGTTGTGGCTCAGTAGTTCGATATGTCATGAGGATCATTCTCATGGATCTTTTTTATGGCTCACATTTTATAAGAACTCATCCACATTAAAGTTTTTTGACTTGAAAATAATGAGGCTCGAACTATACATATATGAGGTCACTTGTGTCTCATGGCTTTTATGGTTTATGAATCTCTCAAGAACATCAACTCGATGGATTCACTTTATATGCCTGAGGCCCACACAATGAAATTTTTTTAAGGCATGACAATTCTTATCATATAATAATTTGATGAAAAATAGTTTGAATCATGATTTGAAGTCAACTTGAAGATATATACTTTGAGTTAAGATGATCAGAAGAGTAGTTGAGTCACATTGTTGAAGAGAACTAGACCTTGTGAGTCATGGAGCTTCTCTAATTGGTCATTGATAATCAAATAAATATTGAATCCTTGCAAAGAATAAAGCATGGGGTATGCATTCTTAGTTTTATGTTAAGATTATAATAAAGGGTTTGAATAGTCTTTAGGGTTTTGCAAGCATACTTTGTATGATATGAATCTAGGGATTGTAGATATTATGTTTTTGGCATCTAGGTTTTGTCAACCATAAATAGGATTTGGATTGAAAATCCCTAGAAAATGTGAAAAACCCTAACCCTACTTTGGTTATTCCCTCTACAAAATCCTAGCCATTGAAATAAAAACATCTAGGGTTTGCAAATAATCAAGGGTATTTGGTAAACCCTAGCGAGGGTCGGATTGGATAAATCCTAAAAAGTGACATTAAAAACATAGGGTTGATTTTTCCATTGAAAGTAAAAACCTTATCAAGGGTAGGATCAAGGAACTTAGGATTTGTGTTTAAAAACCTTAGGAGTTCACCCTCTGAGACACCATAAAAACCCTAGATTAACAGAATTGACATCATGCTCTTGACTTTGTATATTTTTCTTGGTTGTTCTTGTTGGTGAATATTGTAGGTACATAATGGAGGAAGCAAGATGAAAAGGATGGCTAAGTAAAAAGAAGTTTGTTCGCTTGTTAATGCCTTCTTAAAAATCATGAGCATGATGGACAGAGGGAATTGTAAGGACCCTGATGGACATGATGAGTTCATAGGGACTCATTTATGATATGAAGATGAAGCATGGAATTGTAATACTAAAATTAGAGTCTACATTATCAATTTTCTTTTGAAAAAATCATCTAGCTCTAAAATTAAGAGGATTGAGACCACATTGCATATTATCGTTCATTCGAGCATTTCTAACCTAATGTTAGAGGTAGTCATTTTGCAAAGATAGATCATCAAGATCCTATAAGAATCATTATATAGGAGGTTCTTGGAAGAAGCAACATTACATGGTTGGTATATATTCCATCTAGTATCGAAAAATACTTTTGAAGGATGAAGGGACGCAGATGGTCAAGTTGTAGTCTTTCCACTCCTAGGAAAGAACTCTATCTTTGCCAAGTATAAGAAGCATGCTCATTTAAGATTAGTGGTTAGATGGTTGTATGGAAGAAAATATTACATAATATATTGATCAACATCAAGAGTAGTGCTCGAACGAAATAAAGTGAGTCAACAATAACAACTCTTAGGAAGATATGATAACTTAGTAATCAAGTTTGATCCATGGGCAATCTGATTAAAGAATAATGATTCATGTGGAGATGGATCATGTGAAAGGATGTTGATCTCAAAGCACTTAAGAAAGTTGATGCTTTGATGAGAAGGCCATCATAATGAGGTAAGTTTGGAATTTATATTTTTTTTATTTGTTATCTAGTTAACATATTGTTTTACTACCTAGAAAGGTATTGTAGGAATACATGATGATAGTCGAGGCAAGTTCAATTGTATGGATTGAATATATACTTATGAAAATCATGTAGTAAATATGTTTGCACCATCATATTGGGATTCAAAGGTAGAAATGTGAAGAGGTAATCTGAAGTTCAAGTTCATACAATGACGATCACTTTCAAAGGGAGTTGTATTGGCTTGAAGTTAGATAAGTTTGTATGTAATGCCTTCATTAATGGTAAAGAAAGGAAAGTGATATGCAAGGTTGATGGCCTAAACCATGTCACTGGAATGAAGGAAGAGATACCAAGGAAAGAAGGAACCATGTAGTTATCTCCATGAAGAGCTAGTATTTGATACTCTTATGGAAACAAGCTAGAGAGCTCATGGTTATGGCTTCTCAATTGAAAGGAAGTTGGGGATCTCCTCTCTAGTTGAGAGGGAATGATGATAAACATCACATTTCTTTCTTCATGTGTCATGCACTTGAATAGGACTAACAACCGTAACTCTAAGTGAATGCCATTGAGGGAGAATGGTGGAGGATTGGAAAAAGCATACGTGGTTCCCTTGAGGATAGAAGAAAGGAAAGATACTGCCACTGTTTGAGGATAGGACAGGTATCCAAGATAAGAGTGATTGAAGAGGACCGATATTTTTTGAGGATTAAGGGATAAAAATCCAAGATAATAATAGTCCTAAAAGGACATGCCTAGTGAACATTCAAATGGGGTATTTTCCTTAGAGGTCGTGTGGTATCTCATGTAAAGGCCCCCACCATAACGCTCTCAAACGAAGTTGAGATTGTCAAGTTAGGCCTCAATGATATCGTTGGTCATCATGTTGATGCCTATAGATGAATTCAACTCTTCTTATGATAATATTTCAATTTGAGAATATCCTTGTACCAGGTGTACAATTATGAATACCTCCCTAGTTAAGAGGGAGTTTTGAAGAAACTAACTAGTGTAGGTCTTCATAATTTGTACCATTAAAGATTGTATGTAAAAGAAAAAGAAAAAAATATATTATTTTCTAGATAAGCATGTTCTTCATACTTCTAGGTTTTTGAGTCAAAGAGTTAAAGTCTTATTTTGGACCTATTGTAAAATAAATGGAAAAGAAAATTTAAATATAAATTTTGGGACAGAAACCCCTTTAGATGCCAAGTCATCCTTTCCCCAATGGATATATCTATTCACACAACTTTTAATTGTATAAATAAAGGATGGATGGAGCTCATTTGGACACACACTTGGATGGTTTTGGTTTGAAATATTGTAGAGAAGACGAAGAAGATGAGGAAGGTCGAAGTTTGGAAGAATATCTGCCTTAGTAAATACCTTTTTGTTGGTTTCTTGTTGGTGAATCTGTTGGGAGGAAGAATGATTTGACTTTGCATATAGAGATGGAAATTTTTGTGGTTATGGGTCTTGGATATCTCATTTGATATAATTCTATAGGAAGTGATTTTTTGGGTTTTCTCCTTGGAGGTATTTTTCTCTGAGTTGGAGCCTATATCTTGTGTCATATTGTCTTTGGTGATATTCATGTTTTATGGTAATTATTTGATGAAGGAAGAAAAACGAATTATAAAATGTTAACAGTATCACAAGTAATTATCATTTAATACAAATATGATAATAAGTTAAAACCTCCCAATTTCTGACAGGTAGATGTTGGGAATTCCCCCCCCGCCACCCCCCCCCCAACCCAACTGAGTTGGAGGGGGAGGCGGCGGGGTGGGAATGCACAACATCCTCCCCAAACCAATCAGCCCAGATGGGCAAGGCAATGCCAGGCCTCAACCCCCAATTGAGCTTTGTAGGTAAAGCCTCCCTCCCCCATACCCCAACCAAGCTAGGTCACGTGGGCAGAGAGGCGATGTTAGGCATCCACCCCTACCCCACAACTGGGCCCTATGGGTAGAGGGGTGATGTCGAGCATCCCATCCCCACACAACACACAACATACAATGACCTTTTTCCTCAAATTGTTTTCATAAAATTTATTTATTTATTTATAATTTTATAATTTCTGTTTTCTTTTTTTATTTATTTTTAACTTTTTTTTTTCGATATAAATTTCTATTTATAAACCTTTTAAATATATCAATGTTTTTAAGAAATATTTTAATATTTGTTTTTTTCTTTAATTGTTTATATTTGATTTTTAAAATATTATATATGTGTGGGGGTTATGTTTTTTTATTTAGAATTTTTTTTAGAATAAGGTGTTTTTTTAATTGATTCCCCCTCCCCTTAAGATACACACACATATAGACATTGAATGAAAGCAAGGGAAAATCGAGACTACTTCCCTACATTTCATGGATGGTAAATTGTTGGCCTTGATTACGGGGCCTCACCCCAAGGGAATCGAAGAGAGTCAAAAACATGATTAACAACAACTAGAAACAATATCAAAGTACTTTAGATCTGGTTGTAGACCATTTGAGCTAATCCTTTGGGCCATAAACAACACCTTAACACACACACACACACACACACACACACACACACACACACACACAACAACACCACACACAATTAATTTTAAAAATAATTAATTAATAGTTAAAAAAACTATGTAATGTCAATTTTAGATTCACAACCAACAGTATGTTTTTTATTTATGGTACCAATGGTCAATGTTATAATGTCAATCAATTAGTAGTTTTAACCCCAAAATATAATAAAAATTAGGCAAATTTGAAAAACACTTTAAAAACAAGCATTAAAAAAAAGGTACACAAACTTTAAGTGATGAGCTTTAGCATTTTCCATAGTCATGATATTTGGTCTTTAACGCCATGGTTGAAAAATGTTTAATTTTAACCCTAAAAAGGACAGAGGTGGGTGGAGGTGATGGCGCATCACCAATTTTATAATTCAATGTGTTATTTCATGACTTTCATAATCAAGATATTTGGTCTTTAATGCCATGATTATTTTTTTAATTTTTGCCTTGGAAAAGAAAAGTAGGTAGTGTTGTATCACCACTTTTGCATTTAAGCATAGTTTTTTATGTGTTTTGTAATCATGATATTAAATTTTTAATACCATGGCTAAAAATGTTAGAATTCTAGCCCTGAAATGTAAAAAAGGTCATATCGCATCGCCACTTTTCAAAGTCAATATGAAAATCATAATTTTATGTGAAATCCAAAAAAATGAGAGCTCACTGAAGTTCTCTTTAAGTTGGTAACATTGTTATCATACTCTTTCCTAATTATAATGAGCACTCATTAAGTTGGTAACATTGTTATAGTACTCTTCCCTAATTATCATTCCCATAACACCCCTATCAATAAAAAGAATAATATGTTTATTTATTTATAATGTTTTCATTAATACTGTATTTTTTCCTATATTTTTATATTGTTGTGTCTAGAGGTGTTTTACAACTTTGTATGGGGGAGATGTTGTAGTGGAACATTAAATGAGATGGTGTAATGAAATGTTACATCAGATAATAATAATAATAATAATGTCGAGTCAATTAAAAAACTAATAAAACATAGGAAGTACTAATAAAAATAATAAGTC
>APFE030161658.1:59751-76131 GCA_000404065.3 Pinus taeda
TTCAAAACCCAAGTTTTGGAACAAACCATGACCTATGTTAAGACATCCAACTCATGGATGAACTACTAGATTATTATCCTAATTCCTTAGAAGGGACTGACATTTGGTTTGGGCATATAGAGCAATCCTCTAATAAGCCTCTTAGTTTGGAATTGGAGGGTTCATTTCACCACTCGATCCAAGCCACTAATCCCATCAACTTGACACGATTGAAGTACAATCATTTTTCTCTCTTCTGCACCCATCTATAATGAATATTGGTAGTGATGGGGATTATTTCCCCATTTCCTCTCCTAGTGACACCTTCCCCCTCCCTTGTCTCTCATCCTCCTCTAACGGTGCCCACACTTCACCTCTTTCCAGCAACCATGTTGGACCCCCCTGTGAGTCCCCTCTCCAATGAAACTCACAATGTATGAAGGGAAACAAATTGAGACTAGTCCTGGGTATGGATGTGCAACTTCATGAAATCAATAGGATGAATAAACAAGTAGTGGTGGGTAGGATTTCTAGGAAGAAGATGTCCATGGTGGTTCTTTGAAAATGGTTTGAACAAAATTTCAAATAACATAAGGGGTACACCCCTCAATACATGATATTTGCGAAATGTTGCTTGGGATGAGTCACCTTGGAGGAGGAGGATGTGCAAAAGTTCCTACATGGTAGATGATATTGGGGTGCCCAAACTCTTTTTGTTAATCAATAATTGTTGTATTTTAATGCATGCTTAGAGAATTTAGCTATTATTCTTATATGGCTTCACCTTTAGGGATTACCACTCATTTTCTAGTTTGAGGAATTTTTTTGAGAAATAGGTAATGCCTTGGATTTCTATTATGAAGAAAATATGTCTTTCATGCATATTGGTTATATGGGGATGGAAAAAATATTGGTCGGGCTCAATCTTGTCTCTAGTTTATCGGCCTCCATTTATATCAATTTTGGAATCTTGAATCCTCATCAAAGTATAGATTACGAAGGAGCACAATTAAATTATGGTTAGTGTCATGCACATGGTCACTTAAGCAAGGATTTTGCACATGGGAAGGCATCTTAGAAATGGGAAAGGAAAAATTCCCTTCACTCAATCTCTCCTCCTCTTTCTATGGTGGTGTTTTCAACCTGAGGTGCCCCTCTAAAGAGTTCCCCACAAATCTAGGATCATCTAACAATTACACCTACTCATGGAATTGATTGGTCCCTAAAGTAGACTCCTCATGAACTCGAAGTGGCTTAGGGAACAATGATCATATGTTGTTCGAAGGGCACCCCCACCCTTCCTTATGTATGAATGGTTCACTTCCTCCATCACATTCTAAGTTAATTTTTTCGAATATTTATTTTATTTTATTTTATCTCCATGATACCCTCATCATGTCTTGCCCCTTAATTGGATGCCCTCTTGGCCCTATGATCTGATAATCACTCGTGAGTGACCTCAATTAATTAATTAATAAATGAAGGTATTATAGACTCATGTGCTGGTGTGTGTCTATGTTATTTTAGGAAATGGATCGATTAGATTGCAAAATACGCAGACATTGGAAGAATGGAAAATAGCAAGAGAAGCACAATAAGCAAATGCAAAAACACAACAGATTTAATAAGGAGTTCACCCTATCCTCTAGGGCTACATCTCTGGTCTAGCTTTCAGTGGTGGTCTTATTTTATTGTGTCTTTAAAGCAGAGATTTACAATGAGGAGCTCAATTTGAGTCTCCTGAAACAGATAATGTTTGGTAGGGTGGTTCTTGGATCCCTTAAGCCACTAGAGTATACAGACTCTTTTCCTTACCAGAACTTGACCTCTCTAGTCTTTAATAGGAGAAGCCCAATGTGGTGCTCAATTCTCGATAGATCCTCTTAGGGTTTGCTTGAACCTCTCAATCTTTCTGTTTGCTCGATGCTGCCTTAGGTTAGCTCGGCTCTCTGTTTTCTGCTTTTTTCTTTACTGACACTTCTTTTCTCTTGCTCTCTCTGTCTTCATTCTCTTCTTCTCTCTTCTTCTTCATGTTCTGTTCTCTGTTTGTTCATGGCTTAACTCTAATCTATCTCATGACTATTCGATTCCTCTCCTGCCCCTTTGGTTTGCTTGCTACTGTTCGTTTGGAGTTCCCTGCCTCTGCATCATTGACAACGGCTTACAGGGAGTGGTCACTTGTCCTCTTGCGAACTGCACCAGCTCTTCCTCGTCAGTTCAGTTTTTTTCAATTACACTGTGGAATGACTCATCCACCAACTCAGCGGTCAAATCAGACGTTAGAATTCTATATGTCGTGGCTTAATTCCCCTGTCAAATCTGGTTCCTCCGTTGGGTGCAATCTCTGCCATCAGATTTGGAGCCCCCAGATCCTACGATATTTTCTCATTTTGCACGGTTGACTTGCTCAATCATTAGCATGCAATGAGTGATAGTTTTCTCTGTCATCCACCAGACACGCATTGTGCGATGAATGGAGTCGCTCGGTTTTAGCCAAATCCGCTTATTGCCCAAGGGTGCCCCTGATATACCATCGGTTTTGGAGCACGGGTCTCACCTTTTGCCTTAGTTATTTCCCCATGGTTTCCCAGCTTCCCATGCAACTGAGTGCTCAAGGTCTTTCCTTCTCGAAGGGTTTTTCCCTAAGCACTAATCGCGCATCAGAAATGGCCTCCGTTTCCTGATCCGGGCTTCCCAAGTGCCAGTTTTGCCTCATGTGTGGACTCCATGGGCCTCGGTCAGTGCGCTTTGACCAAGGTCCTCATTGTTCCTTGATGGCTGCAATCTGTCACTGTCCAGAGGTCTTCTTGATCGCTCTGTGTTCATAAATTCGAAGTTTGTCTTGTCTTAATATAGTCATGGCACTTTGATAATCTTCATGGATCCAATTTGGATCACGGCCTTCCCACCGAAAAAAGCTTTTGGACCACCAAAAGTTGGTTTTCAAGCATCAAATAAGTGAGGGTACAATTGTCTCACTTGTCCAATCTCTATCTACTTTTCATTGCTTGGCTTTGAACCCTTGAGCCCTACTCTAAGGTACTCAATATCTCTTTTGCACATTGTCCTCACCTTCCTATCCAGAATTGTGTTAAGATATTCAGGTGACAGGTCATCAATAGAACGCAATTGACTTTGCTCTTTGGGATCCTCAATTATATAGGGTTCAAACAATCTCAAGCAATCTGCATTTATGACTGAGTAGATGTGCATGTAAGCTGGTAGATCAAGGCGAAAAGCATTTTCACCAATATTCTCAAGTATCTTGAAGGGTCCATACCTGATAGGCTTTAGCTTTTTACCTTCACCCTGCATCCTGTCCTTGCTGATGTACAACCAGACTTGGTCACCAACTTGAAAACTATGCTCCATCTGATGCTTGTCATGTCTTGCCTTGTATTTAACTTGGCTCTTTTCTAGCTGTTCCTGTACTTCCTGGTGGATCTCTTGGATCTATTCGATGAACCTAGTTGCCCTGTTCACATTACTGTGTCCATCAATTGTGGTATATTTACCAAAGAAAAAATACAAAGGAGACCTTGGTGTGAAACCAAAACAGGTCTCAAAAGGAGATCTCTGTGTAGAAGAATGTTTTGCTCTGTTGTAAGCATGCTGCACATAACATAAATGTTCATCCCAAAGCTTAGGATGTTTTCTGCAATATCCTCTGAGCAACTGGGTCACTGTCTTGTTGACTACTTCTGTCTGGCCATTAGTTTGTGGATGAAAAGCTTTGCTTTTCTTCAGTTTGGTGTCCATCAATTCCCACAGACTTGACCAAAACTTTCCCACAAATCAGGTGTCTCTATTAGATACAATGGAAGTGGGTAATCCAAAATGAACCCATACATGTTCAAAAAATAGTTTTGCAGTTTGTTCAACTGTAATTTGTTTATTACAAGGTATCAAAACACACATTTTTCTGAACCTATCCACAACAACATATAGATAATCATGACCTTTCCTGTATTTAAGCAGTCCTCCAACAAAGTCCATGGAAACACTTTCCCAAGGGTGAGAAGGAACTGGTAATGGAGTGTACAAGCCTAGTTTTCTATTGTTGGGCTTGCTTTTAGCACACATAGTACACCCCCTTACATATCTAGAAACTATCTCATTCCATTTTGGCCAATAACAAAATCTTTGCAGCTATGAAACCGTTTTACTTACCCAAAAGTGACTTGAATTCAGAGAAGTATGTCTTCTCTATTATCTTACTCTCTCAGTTTGTGGGAATGCAAACTTCCCACAATGGTTATAGAATGGTCTTTATATGATAATCCAATTCTTCTACTCGTTTGCCTTGACTTAAGTTGCATAGACATCTTTAAAGTCTATATCTTGAGCATATTGTTCAATGTATGCTTCATGTAGCACAAAATTATGCTTAAGTATAGTAGATGCATTTATAATAGGTCTAGATAACATGTCTGCAACTTTATTGTGTATGCCCTTTTTATATCTGATGACTAAATGAAACTATTGTAGAAAACACATCCATCTATAGTGCCTTTATTGCTGCAACTTAGTTTGGGAGTGTAGATATTGAAGTGGTTGATGATCAGTATGTATTACTATCTCTTTACCCATTAAGTAATGTTTCCACTTTTTCACACTCTAAACTAATGCATTTAATTCTTTATCATATGTAGGATAGTTAACTACTATAGGATTAAAAGTCTCAGAATGATAACATATGGGTTTACCGTGATATGTCAACACTGCTCCCATGGCATAGTCACTGCCATCTGTTTGCATCTCAAATGGTCTTTGAAGATCAAGCAGTGCTAGTACAGGTGTTGTACTAATCTTTTCTTTGAAGGTGTTGAAGGCTTTCTACTGTTTTCCTCCCCATTGAAACACCTTGTTTAATCCTATTAAAGCATGTAAGGGAGCTGCAATTAAGGAAAAGTTAGAAATGAACTTCCTCCAATATTGTGCTGCTCCAATGAAGCTTCTAAATTTTGTAGCAGATTTGGGTTTAGGCCAGTTTACAATGACTGCCAGCTTAGAGGGATCTATCTTCAATTCACCACCCCCTACTATATGACCCAAATAATTCAGAGACGTTTCGCCAAATTCAAATTTTGAGAGTTTAACATGAATTTTTTCTCTTTTCAAAACATCTTGTGTCTGCTTAACACGCTTTAAGTGTTCTTCCCATGTTTTTTCTAAAAATCAAAAATGTCATCCAGATATATAATAACAAAATCATCAAGAAAAGGTTTGAGTACATCATTCATTAATCTCATGAAAGTAACAGGAGCATTAGTTGAGCCAAAAGGCATAACCAGCCACTCATACAATCCCTGCTTTGTCTTGAAAGCAGTCTTCCATGCATCTTTTTCTGCAACTCTGACCTGATGGTATACACTGTGCAATTCTAGCTTGGAGAAATAAACAACTTCTTTCAATTGATCTAAAAGATCATCTATGCGAGGAAAGGGATAATGATTTTGATTATTATCTTATTCAATGCCCAGTATTCAATGCACCTTCTCCACGAGCCATCTTTCTTTCTCACCAAAACGATTGGTGACCCACATGGTGATGTGCTAGGTCTAATGAAACCCTTCTCAAGCAACTCCTACACCTGCTTCTTGATTTCAGAATTCTCTAAATCGGACAACCTGTACATTCCAATGTTAGGCAATGGAGCATCTTGCTGCAAAATAATATCATGTACTATTTCCTTTTAGGGTGGCGGACCTTTAAGTTCTTGAAACAAGATATCATACTCTGAAACAACATTTTTCTAAATCAGCTTGTTTTTTAGCATTACATCCCTCAAATACATTGGTTCTATCAGGTTTCTTTTCCTTTACAACCATTAGTAATAATTGTTTGCATGAATTTATCATTCTTTTCATCTGCCCTGAGTTTATGAGAGTATAATTATTCTTGAGCTTTTGAGCTCTTACAAAGTATTCGATTCCATCTTTAACAAGTAGATACTTGTTCTTAGCTCTATAGAAAATATCTTTTCTATCATACAAGTAAGGACTTCCTAAAACAATTCCACATATATCCAAAGGAATTATGTCTAACTCAACCTTATCTACAAATGCTGACCCAAAAGAAAACTTGAGTTTGCATTGTCTAGTCACTTGTAGTTGTGCTTTATCATTTAACCATCCTAATGGGTATGGTTTCTTGTGAGGTGTAGTTGCTAATCCCAACTTCTTTATAATTGCTTCAGAAATTAAATTTACTTGTGAGCCACTATCAAGCAAGGTATCAATCTTTTGATGTTTGGAAATAACTTGAATATGGAAAAGCTCATTTCTTTTTCTCTCATTTTCTTCATCAGTAGTAGATTGTGTAGAATTACAAGTAGATGCTTCAGAATTCTTACCTCTTATACCTGTGGCTGCAATGGTTGTTTCATCTCCCGAGTCTGACCCCAAACCTTTCTGAATAGCTACAACAGTATTCTTCTTCTTTCCCTTGAACTTATTAGGTCTCAGCTCTAGATGCAGAATCCAACAATGCTCATCATCATGCCCATCCTTTTTATAGTGAGTGCATGAAGCCTTGCTTTTTTGTGCAGTGTTAGCCTTCCTTGCTCTCCACTTCTGCTTTCTTTTCTCATTATTCTTGCTTGCAGTGGGTTGGGATGATCCCCCAACTTTTGGACTTCCATTCTTTCCTCTAGCTTCTAGATGAGTAGCTCGTACAGATACCTCATCTGTACTAGTGGGATTAAGCATGAGGATGGTGTGCCTCATGTAGTTGTGTATATCACCAATGTACTTCAACAGAGTCTCAGGTGAGTCTAATGAGATTCCTAGAATCAATGCTCTCTTTCTAAATTCTTGAGTGTACCCTTGCACACTTTTCCCTTTCAATTATTGAAGGGTTTGCCAACTCATCATGGCTTGCTGCGTGTAGGCCAATGGATAGAACTTCTTTTTGATTGCATAAACAAATTCACTCCAGATAGAGATGGTCTTACCATGTCTTTTCATGTCAACATGGGTCCTGCCTTCCCACCAAAGCAAGGCAGTGCCTCCAAGGCGTGGGCTTGCCAACTAAATCTTGCTCTTGTTTGAGTTGATATTCTGCACTCTGCAATAAACATCAATTTGTCCAATCCAATTATCTAGTTTTTCTGCATTCAACTCTCCATCATATATAGGTAGATCAAATTTAACATCTAGTTTGATCAAAGTTGCTTTCTTTTTAGGGCTATCAGGAGGTGTGAGAAAGCTTTCCTCTTTCCCTTTGCCTTTTGAGTGGTCATGGGAATGTGAGTCATCTTCTCCTTTGTCTTAGCTACAACCTCATGAATCTTCATCCTTATGTTTTCTAAAGTCCCTATACATTTCTTCTACCATGGACTTTATGGCTAGGAAACTATCTATGAATTGAGGGTCTAGCCCCATAGAACCTTCCTCTGACATTGCCTTCCGAGGATAGAATCTCCCAATTTCAAGATTAGTTTCGACCAAATCTCCTCCTAATTTGAGCTTTGATCTAGTTAGCATTCAATAGCTAAACCAACACAAGCTTGTCTAACCTTAATAGCCTAAATCTCTGATACCACTTGATCTGATAAATCACTCATGAGTGACCTTAGTTAATTAATTAATAAACGAAGGTATTATAGACTCATGCACTGGTGTGTGTCTATGTTATTTTAGGCAACAGATCGATCAGATTGCAAAATACACAGACACTGGAAGAATGGAAAACAACAAGAGAAACACAGTAAGCAAATGCAAGAACACAATAGATTTAATAAGAGTTCACCCTATCCTCCAGGGCTACGTCTCCGGTCCAGCTTTTAGTGATGGCCTTCTTTTATTGTGCCTTTAAAGCATAGATTTACAATGAGGAGCTCAATTTGAGTCTCCTGAAATAGATAGTGTTTGGTAGGGTGGTTCTTGGATCCCCTAAGCCACTAGAGTACACAAACTCTTTTCTTTACCAGAACTTGACCTCTCTGGTCTTTAATGGGAGAAGCCCAATGTGGTTCTCAATTCCCAACAGGTCCTTTCAGGGTTTGCTTGAACCCCTCAAGCTTTCTGTCTACTCGATGCTACCTTAGGTCAACTCGGCTCTCTATTTTCTGCTTTTTTCTTTATTATCTCTTCTTTTCTCTCGCTCTCTCTGTCTTTGTTCTCTTCTTCTCTCTTCTTCTTCGTGTTTTGTTCTTTGTTTGTTCGTGGCTTAAAGCTGATCTATCTCATTACTGTTCGATTCCTCTTCCGCCCCTTCGGTTCGCCTGCTACTGTTCATTTGGAGTTCCCTGCCTCTGCATCATCATCAACGACTTACAGGGAGTGGCCACTTGTCCTCTTGCGAACTACGCCAACTCTTCCTCGTCAATTCGGTTTTTTCTCAGTTACACTGTGGAATGACTCATTTGTCAACTCAGTGGTCAAATCAGACATCAGACTTCTCTATGGCACGGCTTAATTCCCCTATCAAATCTGGTTCCTCCATCGGATGCAATCTCCGCCGTCAGATCTTGAGCCCCTAGATCCTACGATATTCGCTCATTTCATGCGATTGAATTAATCGATCATTAGCATGCGATGAGTGACGGTTTTCTCTCTCATCCGTTGGACACGTGCCATGTGATGAATTGAATCGCTCGGTTTCAGCAAAATCTGCTTACCGCCCAAGGGTGCCCCCGATATACAGCTAGTTTTGGAGCGCGGGTCTCGCCTTTCACCTTAGTGCTTTCCCCATGGTTTCTCGGCTTCCCATGCGACCGAGTGCTCAAGGCCTTTCCTTTTCAAGGGGTTTTTCCTAGTGATCGCTAAGCGCTAATCGTGCATCAGAAATGGCCTCCGTTCCCTGATCTGGGCTTCCCAAGTGCTAGTTTTGCCTCCTGCATGGACTCCATGGGCATTGGTTAGCACGCTTTGACCAAGGTCCTTGTTGTTCCTTGCTGGCTACAATTTGCCACTGTCTAGAGGTCTTCCTGATCACTCTGTGTTCATAAATTTGAAGTTTTTCCTATCTTAATACAGTCATGGAACTTTGATAATCTTCAGGGATCCAATTAGAATCACCCTCTCTTTACCCCTTTCTTCCTCGGTTCTCTCTTTCAACCCTCCATTTCCCTCTTTATGTTCCTTGCCTCCCATAGCTTTTGTCAAATTTTTCCTTTGTCTCCCATAATCCTACCCAACCCCCTTCCCTCCCCCCAACCCACCCCCCCTTCAATATAACTTTCACTCCCATTCACCTATTGAGGACTCTAAATATCCCCTTATTCTTGATCTAGGAGGCAACCTTGGACCACTCGAAGACTAGCCCCTTAAGTCGTTAACTAGAGGCAAAAGAAGGCACAATTTGAAATACACTTTGGAAAACAAAATTATACTTTAATGACCCTTAGAGTTTAAGGCCCCTCATAGGTTTCCAAATGAAAAGTATCTCTTTAAACTATATGGGCCTTGCCAACCCTTCTAAAATTATGGAAATAAAATGTTTGATCAAATTAAATTTTCCACACATCATCTTCCTCCACGAATCAATGAGAAAGGGAATAAATGAAACCAATCTGCTAAAGTCATCCCTACCTAATTTGGAATTTGTAGAAAATGATGCAACAAGGAGGTCTAGAGGGATTATTACAAGTTGGAATACAAGGTTCATTCATTTTGTTTCAGTATGGGCCTTTGGAGTTGAAATTTCCTTTTTTTCCATGTTCTAGAAGTTCATATATCTTTTCATTTCTTCAAAATATATGGGTATTATTCTAACAGGAATGACTTCTGAAAATCCTTCTCAAAGCTACCTTTTGTGGGATTTGGAAACTCTATCATCGAGGGAGATTTAAATTTATCTCTTAGGGATATCTAGGTTTGGGATTGTATGGAAAAAATCAACCCCCTTTCTTCTTTCCTTATTGATCTCTTTGAAACCATTGGCCTATGTGAAATTCTTCCTATTGACATCCAACCCACCTAGTCAAAAAATAGATCTAGCTCTACCCTTGTGTTAAAAATATTAGTTCATTTAGTCATCTCAGAAAATATTTTGGATAGAAACCTGGATTTTAAGTAGTGGCTCACTATAGGAGTGGACTCAGATCACCATCCCATTCTTCTCTACTTGGAAGAATTCCCATTCAAACCCCCTAGTCCTTTCAAAATGAATCACTCCTAGTTTTATGATCCCTCCCTCTATTAAGCCATTAAACTACAATGGGTTCCTTTCTTCTTGACTCATTTCGAATCCCCCGCCCTATAGTTCCAATAAAAACATGAGAGAGCCAATGAAACCATTTCAAGGGGGGGAACTCAAAGGGGTTGAGGCATCCAAAGCCTTGGATGAATTCAAATCTAATTTAAAATACTCTATTGATCAAAGCATATCAATAAATATCTCTACAGACCATAGAATATACATCAAATATCTAGAGGAACAAAGGAAGAAAAGTATCCTAGACAAAGATAAAGAATGGAGAATTAAAAGTAGAGATCTCTAGTTATAAGTAGGAAATCAAAATACTAAATATTTTTGTTGAATTTCCAATCATTAGAATTATATCAATACCATATGGAGAACTCTAAAAAAATGATGGATGAGTGGCCACATCTTTCCAAAGATATTCTTGGAGGGATGTAAATATTTCAAAGAAATCATTCAACAAGATAACAAGGAAACTATAAGACGGATCTTGGATATAGCCAAGCTCTTTCCTAGATATGTTACCCAAGAAGATAATGAAACCCTGGAGGATAAAGTTTCTAAGGTGGAACTTGAAAAGGTCCCGCATAGTTTACAAAAGGGAAAGAGTCTAGGTCTAGATGGTTCACCCTTCAAATTCTATCTAGAATGTTGTGATTTTGTAGGGGATGATCTAATTTAAGTAGTGGAATAATCTTAGACCTTAATTAAAATTACATTTATTTTCAATTTAATTTTCATTTCTCTAATCCTCAAAATGGACAATGTTGACTCCTTTGATCTCTTTAGAAAAATATCCCTCTACAACATTATTAATAAAATTATCTTAAATATCATAACCCTTCGATTAAAATAGGTTCTTTCAAGCAACATCTCCATAGAAAAAATTGGTTTTCTAGAAGGGAGACAAATCCATGAAGTGTTCAAACTAACCCAAGAAGGATTTCTCTCCATTCGCACAGAAAAGAAAAGAGTTATTCTCTATAAATTATACCTCTCCAAAGCCTTTGATCAAGTTAGATATATCTACATCAGACTCCTTATTCATCTTGGATTCAATCATACTTTTTTCTCTTGTAATATGAGTTGAATTAGCTCCCCTTCTTATGAACTACTTATAAATGGAGCAACTTCTCAGTTCTTACATGCAGAAATAGATATGAGGAAGGGATGCCCTCCATCCTCACTCTTTCTCCTTATAGCAGAATGTCTCAACTAGCTCATATCAAATGCCATAACTCAAGGTAGATTCAAAGAAATCTCAATTTCCCCACAATGTTGGTTGACTCATTTTCTCTTAATTGACAATATTCTAATATTTTTAGATGTCTCATTGGATCATTGGAATTTCTTAAAATCCATTTTCGACACTTTTTCACTTACTACAGGAAATTTCTAAAATCATTCAAAATCCAACATGATTGGTTGGGTTTTTAATGGACAGGTCAAATACCTTTTGAAGGATTTTTTTCTTCTTGGATGTTTCTAATATTAGTCATGGAGTAAATTACTTGGGATTTTTCCTAAAGCCAAATTCTCACTTAAAATCTAATTGGAATTGGCTACTAGAAAAGGTTGAGAAAATAATTAGAATATGGTGTAATGAATGGCTATCTAGGGTTGGCAAGCTTGTTCGATGCAAGCCATTAATCGAAGCTATCCTAATATATTTGGCTTCCATGGCATGGCATCCTTTAGGCATATTACATAGGATCAAATAGTTTTCCCCAAGATTGTTTTGGTATGGGAAAGAGGGGTAAACAAATTCTCTCACAGCTTCGAACTCCATTGCTTTGCTAAAACTTCAAGGGGTATGGGGATTAAAAAAATTGGGTTGATTTCAAGAGCACTAACAACAAATGGAGTGTATAAAATTGTCTAGGGAAAAGGTTTGTGTTCCAAAACCATTCATTCAAAATACATCAAACAATTTTCCACACTAGACTAGATCTAACTATAGAAAAAATTCTCAAATAGATCCATAATTTAGAAAGCTACTATAAAATAATTTCCTCTAGTTAGTTCCAATATAAGATATAACGATGGGAATGGGAATAAAATTCTCTTAGGAAAGGACCCCTGGACTGGAAGTTGAGGATGGCATGTAATACTAGAGTCTCTGCTATAATCCTTAAATAACACAATATGTTACACTTCAAATTGAATTTCTTCACAGAACCATGCCAGCCAACAATCCTAGTTTTTCTATGTGGGTCCAAATCTAGATGGTTTGGATGCTGAATCATACTATCAATACATTTGCAACCTCACCTTTTCTCATTTAGAACTCTCATATCAGGATGATTAGTTGATCTGGACTGCGACCCCTTTCGGTACCTACTCCCCAAAATTTGGTTACATATCCCTAGCATAAGAAAATTATACAAATGCTCATCCATGGTGGGGGAGGAAATACATGGGATTTAAAATATCCCCCAAAATGAAAATTATTCACATGTCTTCTCTTAAAATATAAATCACCTACATGGGAAAACTTGCAAAAAATATCTTTCATTGGACCCAACAGATGCTCCCTCTTTCGATCAACCTAAGAATGGATAGAGAACTTTTCATATATTGTCATTTCATATTAATTGTATGGAAGGAATTAAATTAGATATAACTTGAAGTTTTGAGATGGGAAGGTCCATAAATAAGAAATGTATTGAAAATATGGTTCTTGACCCAACATAAGGATCATCTACAAACCCTTATGCTTATTATTTCCTCAGGAATTTGGATAGAAACAAATAAAATATCTTCACGTGATGCCCCCTCATATTTAAAATTTTCCATTCAAAGCCTTCATATAGATGGATCATTAAAAAAGGATACATCTCAGAGGCCCTCTCTTTCCCTTCTTGAGGTTCTCGTACAAACTAATTCACCATGGGATTTCTTTGATAGAGAAACATAAATAAATCCATCAGCGGGTGGGGCAGGTAGCATCATACATTCACCCCCAACTTCATTATAGCTTTCTCATAAAAAATAGGATCTACATTTAACAACTATGCTAAACTTTTTCTCTCAAAATAATTATTCAGATTGCACAAGCTCATGGTATCAAAAAATTTCATGTCTATGGGGACACACAAGTGCTTATAAAATGGAATAAAGGAACCACTTAGATCATAACCTATACTCTACTATCTCTTTTCAAAAAGACAAAACAATTCCTCTCTCATTTTTCTAAGATCACTTTTGATCATATATATAGGAATAGGAACACGGAAGTTGATGCACTCTCAAAATATAAACTAGACTGAGACAAAGGAACATGCAAGTTCACTCAAAATAAATAAAACCAATGCCATGAATATCTTCTTAATGCTTGGTTCCGATTCGCTCACTCAACATACACCACAGTCTATTTGAGAAATTTTGTATACATGCCAATTATTATCTTGTAGGCTACAATGATACTACAACAATTTTTACCTTGGACTTTGCAAAGGTTTAATAACACTAAAAACTAAATTTAATTTTTTGAAAATGAAAATAATAAAGGACCTATTTTGATGCTAATAGCTGGAAAACAGAGGACATGTCCCTAAAATCTAAGTTTTATCTTCTTTGAACATGCTTAGTGGCTATATCTTTCCAAAGGAATGTCAAAAGACATCAATATGTAATTTTATTTATACCTTAAAAATAATCAATGGCCAAATAAATTTGCACCCTGATAGGAAAGATTAAAGAATTAAAAGAAAAGATAGATCATAGTTCATCCCTAAGTAGCACCACGAATAAACTAGATATTAAACAAATAAAATTGGAAATGAAAAAAATAATTGAACTGGATCATGAGTGCCACTAAAGAGCCCTGAACCTTATAATCTTTGGTGTAAAAGAACAAAATTACGAGGACACATAAGAATTAGTAAAATAACAACTAAAAATTAATTCACAAATTCAAACAGATTATCTAATAGAGGAAAAAAAGGTGGGAAAGATTCTTGAACATAAACATAGACTAATTTGCGTTAAGGTAAGTTTCAATGACCACAAATTAGATATACTTAGTAAATATCCAAGTCTAAAAGGGTTAGGAATCTTCATAAATGAAGATCTTGTTCTGGAAGATCAAGTTGAACTAAGGAAAGAGGTCCAAAAAAGGTAAAGGAGGAGAGAAAGGAAGGAAAATGGGCAATCATTAGAAATAGGAAAGTTATTATTAGAGATAGAGTCCAAGATTAAAGTTAAAATTAGGAATTAGGAACACTTTGTATTCTCTTCTGGAATTGGCATGGTTTTCCATGGCATAATGGTCCTATGTTAAGTTGGATCCCAAGTGATATTGATCTTATTTTCTTAATTGAAACCTTAGAGCATGACGAATCTAGGGTCCCCCACATAGATGGATTCATTCTTTGGTCTACCTGTAACAGGAAATCCTCTCATATAGGATTTGGTGGTATATATTGTTATATAAAAAACACTATTTTTCCCCACATTCGTCTTCATAAGATTGACCCCCTCAATCAATACATTTGGATCGAAATTTCTAACTCTAACACCAATAGGATTTTTCTCACAATCTGTTATTTTTATCCTATCAACTCTACCTTCTATAAGAAAACCAACTTGGATAAGAACTACCCCTTCATTACCTTATAACAGTTAATCCACAATATAAGGAATAAAGGCAACATCCTTATGATTAGGAACTTAAATTCTAGAACCATTATTAACCAAGCTACTCTATTAAGTAATAACTCTAACCCTAACCCTCTATGGCTTGATGAGGATTGTGACTTGCCATATAAATTCAAAAGAAATTCTAAAGACATAACCAAGAACCTATTTGGTACTGAGCTAATTAAGCTTTGCAGTTCCGAAGGCCTGATTATCTGTAACTGGATTAATAAGTGTCATACCTTTGGTGAAAGGACTTTTATTCATGGGATTGGCAACAACATTGTGGAGTATGCAATGTCTAATGCTCAATTTCTCAACTAAATTGTTAATTTTTCTCTCCTAGGTGACCTTGACCTTGATTCTAACCACATATCTTTATCCTTGACCCTAAACCTTAATATGCACACCAGTCACATGCAAAGAATGATGACAACCGAAGGCACATTCACTTTGATAAATGTAAAATGGATCTATTCTTAAAAAATTTAACTAGGGATTTAGGTCTCTTAATGATAATGATAACATCAATCACATCTACCACAATTTTACCACCACCCTCTCCACTACCATTAACAAATTCTCTACTAAGGTATAATATAAGAAGAACAACATAAATTCCAACCCTTGGTATGATAAGGATTTCAAACTTGTCATGAAATTGATTAGAGATGCTCCTAATGAAACTGTAAAAATTGAGAAAATAAGTGTGTACAAAGCTCTTATCAAAAGGAAGAAAAGATACTATATAAATAAGAGGTAAGAGCATCTTCTTCACCTTGTTAAAGTTGAGCCTAGAAAGTTTAGGAGGAATAATATTTTCCGTAAGACGAAAGATGATAACTTGATCCCCATAAAGGAATTTCATATCTATATTAATACTCTTTATGACTCCCCAGACACCATGGGCAATATCGTAAACACTCCTATAGAGGAAGATATGTTTTATTTGGAAGACATGGAGTTCATGATTAAGAATCTTGATAATGGAAAATATAAGGATATTGAAGGTTACCAAGCTTAAATTCTCAAAATTGGAAGGTATATCCTCATCCCTCATATTCACAAACTCCTCAATTTGGCAGTGAAGCACGACTTCCCTAAGCCCTTGACATATAGCCTTATTGTGACTATTTTTAAAAGTGGGGATCTACAAATGTTCCCTCTAACTATAGGACTGCCATGATTAGCCACATTTTAGCCAAATTATATGAGCTTATTTTGGAAAAAAAGATTAGCATATGGCTTGAAATCCGTGGTAAACATTAGATAAATTTTGAGGTCTAAAATGGTTCTCCTAAGGAATATTATAAAATAATAGTGGAAATAATAAGATAAGATTAGATTACCTCATCAAGTTCTGGAGGTAATAAAGAAAAAATATTTTTCCAACTTGTATTTTCAACTTATCTCTTTATTATTTTACTCAAATTTGAATTAGGAGCACGTATTGGATGAAAATTTTAATTTTGCATCCAAGGAGTACCCACATTGTATAGTTTTGATGGACCCTACTACATGAAAAAATGTGAAACACATGAAAAAACGTGACTGCAATAACGTTTTTTCATGTATGTCACATTTTTTGTGTAGTATGGTCTATCAAAAGTATGC
>APFE030161658.1:88014-98456 GCA_000404065.3 Pinus taeda
AATTGTTGGGAGATAAGTTGAAAATATGAGTTGAAAAAATAAATTTTTTTATTTTTTAATCTTTGTACCTTTTGACTCCAAAAATGGTGAATCATCCCCCATGGTTGAGATCATCATAATAAATCCTATTGGTTCTTATAGAGTTGATTTTTGTTGTACATTTTTGTTTTGAGGCCCATTTTTTACCTCAAAACTTCTCTAATGAGAGCTAAAGGGTAAGCTGGTTTTAGGAGGCATCACTCAACTATTGACCATCTTATCACCCTTAGGACCATTTCCAAGGAGTGTCATGATAGTAAAAATTATCTCTTATATTCTTTTTTTGACTTTAGAAAATACCTTAACATTGTTCCTTTGGAGAAGTTATGGCAAAGGCTCGATGAGATAATGGTTCCTCTCAAGCTAAGGGTTGTTGTAACTAGGTTATAGGAAAATGTTATTTCTAGGCATAAGATCATCGAGGGTTGTCCTAAGGAGATTAAATGCAATATTAGAGTTAAGAGAGGATTCCCCCTATCCCCTACCCTTTTTGGCATTTACATTAATAAGCTAGAAGAGTGTTTATAAGATGCAGGATGTGATGGACCCAAGCTCATTGGTATAGTCATTACTCTTCTTTTTGTTGACGATATTGTTCTTATTGCTAGAATCCCTGATTATCTTGAAAAAAAACATAGAATCCTCCATGATTAACTCTCTAAGGTGGGTATTATTGTTAATACTGACAAGACCAAAGTCATGATATTAAATCCAAAAGGATCAACTATGATAATTTCATTTAGGATAACAATTACTTGGAGAAGGTTTCCTCATATAAATATTTAGGTATTGGTATTCACCATTAGGTCAATTGGAACTATAAAATTGAGAAAAAAATTACAGGAGGTTATAAAGATTACTATGAGCTTGAAAATGATTGTAATTCGACAGATCTTTGAATTTGGAATTAAAAAAAAGTTACTCTTCGAGACTCTCATTACCCCTGTTAATTTATATGGTTGTGAGGTTTGGGGCTACAATATATTTATAGAATTGTGGAGAAAGGTTGAGATGATCCAAAATCAATTTATAACTCACAACCTCAACATTAAAGGAATTAGTCCTTACCCTATTTTCTTAATTGAAGTTAGTCTTTATCCCATTGAAAGTATGGCTATGTTTAGGTATTTGATATACAAAAAATTTTACAAGATGGAAGCCAAGAGGCTCCCCAAAATTGCTTCTAATTGTAGTCAAAACCCCCACCTTTGGCTCAAGAAAGGCTCGCATGAGGATTCCTAGTCTTGGCTCGACCATTGGGAAATAAAAGAGGAGATCGTCTTGGAGAATAAGGATGATACTAAAAACACTATTACTTCCAATTTTAAGGATAAGTTGTGGGATGATAAGGAGTTAGAGGGGAAAATGAAGCTAAGGTATTATAAGGAGGTGATCAACCCCACTCTTGCTAACCAAAATTATATTTCTACCTTGAACAATGTTAAGAAGAAAATGAACATTGCAAAGATAAGAACTAATTCTCATGAGCTTCATAATGAAACTGGGCATTGTTCTATTCTCAAAATACCTTGGGACGAAAGAACATGCCCCCTTTGCGATACTAAGAGATTTGAAGATGAAAGGCACTTTCTCTTGGATTACCTGACCCTTACTCACATTCGTTCTCCTTTTCAAAATATTTGCCACATTTCCAACCTTCTTGACTTGTTGAGTCAGTAAAACTATAGTTATCTCGAAACACTTTTCTCCCATCTTTTTTATCATAGAAATAAAATATCAAGGAGTCTCAGTTAATCGGTTTCTTTCTTAAAGTATGATACACCATACTAGTTCTTAGTGGATATATATATATATGTGTGTGTGTGTTTGTGTGTGTGTGTGTGTGTGTGTTTGTTAACATATTATACACATATACACTCACACACACACACACACATAAAGATTTATAAAATATATTAAAGAAAAATGCTATGAAAGTTCAATAATTTGAAAAAAATTATTGTTAAATAAAAATATGTGAAATTTGTATATCATATTAATAGTAATATAGAGAATTAGCATAGATTCATGTTAACTATAGATCTACTAAGTATTCAAAGGAATAATTTTTTTAAGATGCAAAATAATTTTGCATTTTATATTTTGAGAAATTTAGTTCTTCTTGAAATTTAACAAATCCAAAATTAAAAAAAAATAAAATGTCTTTATTTTTTATATTTCATTTCAAAAAATTACATTATCTTTTACTTAACTTATAAATGTATAAGCTATTGTCCATTCAATTTTCATTTCGACTCATAAGTAATTTTGTGGAGCCTAAAAAATTAATGAAAAAATTCTAGTGGTGCATGTTCTCCATATATATATATATATATATATAATATTTTCAGAACGACAATTTTGTATATGATAATAATAAAAAAAGTTAAAAGGTTACTTTGGGAACATTCCACTTCCTTTTAGGTTTTAGTTTATTATGTTGTTATTATTAGGCCGAGGTTCCTGAATATGTTAATCATAAAGAGGAAGTTTTATATTTTTTAAGTGTTTTCGCAATGTTTGTGTTGACAAGTGTTTAGGTTTATTATTTTTTATTTTGATATAAATTTAAGGTATAGGCTAATTTATAGGTGAAATAGTTTTTTTCACCGGAATTTACCAAAACATGATAATACAATTTCAAGTTTATTTTGTTGTCTAAAATACAATTTTGAATGCATAAATGTATTCATAACCTTAAAAAAAACCCTAGGGCACTCAAATTATGTAAATTAAACAATTTAAACTCAATTTTTTAAAAACATTTGTCATATTTTAATTAAAATAAACCCGAAAAATGGTCGTGAAAAAAGTCATTTATCAAAATAACAATAACTATGCCTAAATTTGATAGTATTATAACTTTTTATCAATAAATATTTTTGTTAATGATTAATGAGAATTAAGTTTATATTTTTATATTGATTCCCTGTGAGTAGGGAGTAGGTCTGAAATTTCAAAAATCAATTATTCCATTAAATATGAGATACCTTGCAAAATGAGATTTTCGAGGGTGGAGAGAGACGATTGGTAAGAGCTAGGGTTCACCAAAACTATTCAGGTGTTGAACACCATGGAGAGGCGTAAAGGGGGCGCTCCACTCCCTCCTATAATCAGGCAGTCTCTAGCTGAGGCAAGAAACTGCTGGAGGTTGAAAAAGGTCTTTCAGTAGGAGGGAAAGGAAACATTGACGATGCACAGGAGAAGAATAATAAAATAGAGGAAGACAGAATACAAGAAAAAGAGGAAGAGGACAAGAAATAGGAAGCTGAAAATAAAAAACAGAAGGGTCCATGTAAGCCTAAGACCGAGGTCATACCCAAAGTGGTTTTAAGTGATCCTGCACTGCAGGCACATAGGGATCATATGAGGATTTATGCTATTATTTGTAAATTCATGGGGTTATGGCCCACAGAGAAGGCGCTACAGGCGTGGATTCAATATCACTGGAAACCTAAAGAGGATATAGACCTACATCTTGGGTCAAAGGGTTTATTTACTGTAGTCTTTACTAATATCGAGGATAAAGATAGGGTGTTTGAAGGAGGGCCCTACTTTTATGCATCTACAGGCCTCTATATGTGGCCTTGGATGATGAATTTTGTCCTAGAGCATGAGACCTTCACTTCGGTCCTGGTTTGGGTACGTCTCTACTCCTTACCTCTAGATTACTAGCAACTAGAATCTTTATCAGCAATAGTAAATAAATTAGAGCATTGTGTTAAAATATCTGAGGCAACTAGAAGGGGAAAGTACACCTCCTTCGCCCGTATATGTGTGGAGATGGATCTCTTTGGAGCTCTACCGGATGAGGTGATCTTGGAAGTTTTTGATGAAGAATGGGTACAAACAGTGGATTATGAACATATTCGTTTTAGATGTTGCAAATGCCATGAACATGGACATCTATTCAGAGAATTCCCTCTCAACAAAACAGAGAGCAGAAGTAAAGATACAATAGGGAAAGATACTGAGAGCTTTCATAAAGTGGGAAATAGAGGAAAAGGAATTAAAAGGTTGCAAAAAAAAACCACACAAAGGGACAATAAGCAAATCTGAGTAGGTACAAAGTTCTAGAAGAAGAGGAAGAGGTAACAAAGGTAGATCAGGCCATGGATGGCAGTGCAGGGGACAAGGAAAAGGAAGAAAATAGTGAGAATATATAGGACATTAACAAGCAAAAGGGGAATATGTTGAGAAATATGGAACTGAAAATGGACCAAGAAATGACCTTGAGTGAGGTAGAAATGGAGGATCATGAACTACATGACATTCTTGAAATAGAACACCTAGATCTGGAAAGGTTCTTGAAACAGGGGACCATGGAAGGGGTGGATTCACTACCTCAAGTGGATTTTAATAGAGTGCAACAACTGTTTTTATGGAGAACTCAGGCTAAAGAGCTGGGAGGGAAAAGAAACCTCGAAAGGTAGGACAATGAAGGGGCGAAAACCATGAAAACCACATCAGGACTAGCTCACAGAAACCCAGGAAAGAAAAGGGGTAGAAAAAAGCAAAATGAGCTTCTGATTGAATGTGGAAAACTAATGTTAGATTCAGGTAAGATGAAAGATCTAACCAGCTACTCCTTTACAAACCATTCTTAATGAAGCTCATGTCTTGGAATATTAGAGGTCTAGGAAGTAAAAGGAAACAAAGGATTCTCAACAACAGAATGAAACAAGAAACTCCCAATATGATTTTTATCCAGGAAACTAAATGTTCAATTCAAAAAATTAGAGAAATACACAGCAAATGGCTCAATAGATATGATTTTCTAGAAGTCAAGGTAGACAAGATAGTAGGAGGCATTCTTACACTTTGGAACCCCCAAAATATTGGCACAGTGGATGCAGAGGCATCTAGGAATTATTTATCAGTGGTTATTCAGCCTATGGGAGACAGGGAGATTTATTTAATCACAAACGTTTATGGCCCTCAGAGACCTAATGATAAACTCAGGCTACTCACTTCTCTAGAGGATCTAAGAGATAGACATTATGGAATACCATGGATTCTGGGCGGGGACTTTAACGTGATCAAATCCTTGTTAGAAAAAAAAGGTGGGACCATAACTATAAGCAGAGACTCTATAGCATTTTAGAATTTTATAGACAATATGAAGCTAGTTGACACAGACACTAGTAATGGCCTCTTCACCTGGAACAACAAAATAGGAGGAGAGTCTCAAGTAGCCTCAAAGTTAGATAGGTTCATAATATCAGAGGACCTTATGTTCACAGGCCTTGATATGACAGTGAGAATTCTCCCCTTTGGCGGCTTGGACCATTGTTTGGTTCAATTTGAGGTTATTGGCATTGGAACTCCAAAGAAAAGACCTTTTAGATTTGAAAACATATGGCTCACCCATCCAAAATTTATTAGCAACATTGAAAAATGGTGGAAACATGCTCTACAGATCCAGGGAATGAGAATGTTTCTATTACACAAAAGATTGAAACACATCAAGCTCAGGCTCAAAGATTGGAATTAGAATGAGTTTGGTAATATTTTTGAAGAGAAAAAAGTTGTTGAAAGAAAAATGCAGGAAATTAATCAAACCCTTATCATAGATGGCTTTGATGGGGAAAGAAATGAACAAGCCAACAAGCATCAATAGGAGTGGGAGAACTTATGTAAACAAGAGGAAATATTTTGGAGACAAAAATCAGGAGTTCAATGGATAAAAGAAGGGGAGAGAAACACAAGGTTTTTCCACAGATCTACAATGGAGAACATGTCTCACAACATGATCTCAACGATCAAGGACTCTAGAGGCCAACTTCTAAACACCCATGAAGATATAGAAGTTGTGTTGGTGCAACATTTTTAAAGCATAGCAGAGGAACCTATCTTAGATAGATCAAAATTTATCAGGGACTTCACAAAGCACATTCCTAAGACAGTAACTAAAGAAGATAATCACAATCTTAATAGGCCAGTGAATGAAGAGGACGTTAGTGAAGTCATCAAAGAAATGCAGAATGGAAAAGCGCCAGGCCCAGATGGTTTCAATGTAGATTTCTTTAAAGCATGTTGGAATATTGTCAAGCAAGATATTTTGAATGTAGTGGAGGACTCCAGGAAGAAGAAAACCATATTGAAGGTTGTCAATACATCCTTTATCTCCTTGATTCCCAAATAGGACAATGATATGACTCCAGATAGATTCAGACCTATAGCTTTATGCAACTTGGTGTATAATATACTATCCAAGATAATTGCCAACAGACTTAAACCCCTGCTCCCAACTCTGGTTTCTATGGAGCAAACGGGATATGTGGAAGGCAAACAAATTCTCAATAATATCCTTCAAGCACATGAGGTGGTTCATTCATTGATGAGTAATAGGAAGGCAGGAATGATTATGCAACTGGACCTAGAAAAGGCTTATGATAAGTTAAATTGGACATATATAAGGAAGGTACTTCTAGCCTTTGGATTTGACCACAACTGGGTAAGATGGGTAATGGTCCTGGTGACTTCCTCTAGTTTTTCAATTCTGGTTAATGGTTCTCCATTTAAGACCTTTAGACCCTCAAGAGGCCTCAAGTAGGGAGATCCTCTCTCCCCCTTTCTCTTCATTCTCATGATGGAAGGACTTGGATGAACCATCACATCCACTAAAGAAGCAAGTAAGATCCAGGGCATCAAACTATCTAAGAATAGGCAGGCCTTGACCCATCAACAATTTGTTGATGATACCATGCTACAGGGCATCCCCACAGTCAAAGAAGCTCTAGCCTATAAACAAATATTGAGTGACTTTGCTATGGTGACTGGTATAGAGGTAAGCCTCTCCAAATCAAAGATTTTCCTTTTCAATACTAACATTGCTATTCAATAGAATATCTCCAGAATTCTGGGCTTTCAAAGAGATATGCTACCTTCCAAATATTTGGGAGTACCACTAATAGACAAACCTCTGAACAAGAATGTTTGGGAGCCAGTTATCAATATGCTGCAGGACAAGATTCAAAAATGGATAATTAGATCTTTCAACCTAGCGGGCCGATTAGTGCTTACAAAAGCTATCCTTCAAGCAATCCCCATATTCATGTTTTCAGCCCTTCCAGCTCCAAAAGGAGTTATGCAACAATGTAGAAATATCCAAAGATATTTCTTTGGGGTAAAGGGGAGGAGAGGAAAAAATGGGCCTTGGTAGTCTGGGAAACTATTTGTAAACCTAAAAACTACGGAGGTCTTAGACTAAATGATCCTAAAGTGCTAAATAAAGTTTTAGGGGCAAAATTATGGTGGAGATGGATAAAAGACTCAGATGCTTTGTGGGCTCAGCTTTGGAAAGAAAAATATGCAAGTAATTGGAAAACCAAGGACCACATAAGGATGTCTGGTAGCATAAAAGGCTCCCACATCTGGAATAAAGCTTGGGAGAATAGAGGCATAGTTCAAAAGAATAGCTTTTGGGAAATTAGAGCAGGAGACCTGGCATGGTTTTGGGAGTATAAATGGAAATAGGAACCTAAAATGTTAAGAGAGGACTTTGTGGATCTCAAGAATGATACTGACTCCAAAGGGTTACAACAGGTAAAAGATTTTTGGGATCAGAAAAATAGTGAAGGAAAATGGAGAACCTGGAAGAAAATGCAATACAAGGATAATATCCCCTTGAAAGAAAAAGCTAATGCTCTAATAACAATTTTGGATCAAAGAAAAATACTGATATCAACTGATCAAGACCAACTTAGGTGGGACTATAACAATGAAGGAACCTTTAATCTTAAAGAGGCAAAGCACTTAGCCCTTGATCTTGATTCTATAGAACCAGATTGGGTTTGGAAGAATCTATGGAAGAAACAAGGATGGATGAAAACCAAATTGTTCATGTGGTTGGTACATCATAAGAAAATTTTGACTTGGGAGAACATCTAGAAAAGAAGTGTTTTGGGCCCATCCATATGCTAACTATGTGAGTCACAAGAGGAGATGATGGAGCACCTCCTCAACACTTGCATTTTTACCTCCACGTTTTGGGATGGCATTGCCTTAATTTTCAGACAAACAGATAGGGATAGAGGAAGCATTACCGATACCCTTAGCAACTAGCGAAGAAAATTCTTTGATAATGAAATGATAAACATAGCTTGGGCTTTAACTCCAAGCTTCCTAATATGGAATGTCTGGAAAGAGCACAACAATAGAATCTTCAAAGATAAAAAGACTTCCTCTCAGAGCATCATGGAATGGATCTTAAGAAAACTTAAGGAGACAGTTGGAACTCTATTGCAAGCACCCCCTAAAAATCTTCCTTCAAATGAAGATATGCAAATACTTCTTCAATTGGGTATGCAGGGGCTTATTCCTCAGGGTATGAATAGGATGGTAAAGCAACCAGTCACTGAGAAAGACTTATGGCATCCTCCCCCTCAGGGATTTATGAAATATAACATAGATGGGGCCTCAAAAGGAAATCCAGGTATAGCTGGTTATGGTGGTGTGTTAAGGGATGAAAAGAGTTGCATACAATATATTTTTCATTTCAATTTTGGAAGAGCCACAAACAATATGGTGGAGCTAATGGCACTAGAACAATGTTTAGAAATCCTGAAGCACAACAATCTTCAAAATATCATAATTGAAGTTGATTTTGAGCTAATCATCAAATCAGTCAAGAGAATCTATTGTGGTTTTGCCCTAGAAAAATGTCTCGAGACACTGTAGGTTGCTTCAGGTCTATCAAAGAATTCATCTCCACCTTCAGAACATGAGAACCTTGAGTTTTGCACATGTGCGAAGGATGACCAATAAATTGGCAGACATACTTGCCAATAAAGGGGCTCTCTGTACTAAAAACAACAATAAATATAGATGGCAAGATGTTCCACAGGGCAGACTAAGGGATGACTGCCTCAACCAGGCGATTGAGGACCAAGAGACATATCTGACCAGAGAATGTCAACAGTATTAGAGGTTGGGTTTAGTCGATACACATTTTACATGAAGTGGTTCTCCAGAGGCAATTTTGAAAGCAGTACGAAGGGTGTTGTTAGTTACATAAGCCCAAAAAAACTCAGACACAGAGTTATTGGGTGGAAGTTGATCAACAACATGTGGATTTTTGTTAAACTTTCTCCTAATACAAATCATCTTAGTTTTGACCGGTGGGAGAGGGGATGAAGAGCCTTCAGTCAGATAGTACAGCAGATTCCCACCATAGGTACATGATTGTTGGCAATGGTCACAGTGAACCATTAGGGTTGGTCTACAGGTTTTCGGATGCTCGGATGGCAGGATTCCCTCCTAGTTTTATCCAAAGGGAGACTCCTCTCATCTATTGGATCAAGCGACTGAGGTTTTAGGGTGGAGAGTCAATTTGTAGTTCGGCGGGTTCTGACTAGGGTCTTGGTTTCCACAGTGGACTCGAAATTTTCCTCATAACAACTTGTAGTGTCAATACCGCCCTCAAGGTGGTTTATGATTTATCAGAAGCTCTCAACACTGGGAGTGGTTTCTCTGATTTGAGCCCAATGCCACTCAACATGCAACACGTGGCTACTGTGGGAGAGAGAATACCACCCTTCCTCCACCGTTGGATCTTATGATGCGGATAAACGGCCCAGATGCATTATGCATGTTGGTGGGTTTGAGTCTGAGGCATGACTCGCTTTTATTGTCCGTGCTTGTCCAGCTTAGTGGCGGGCATAAAGGAATTTCAGGCGGGTCACATATTCATTGTTTATTCCCCTCTCTTAGACCAGAAATATGAATAGTTGGGGGTTTAATTTCTTTTCGGGTCCAGTTTAAGTATCATCCTATTTGGTTTTCTTTAGCTCCAATGCAACAGATTAAAATGTTTTTGTTTTGTGTAGGACCTTTTTTAGAGGAGTTTACCCATGGCACAATGGGTTAGCCTTTGGATCATAGACCGATACCCCGGGGGGTTGTAATTTATGTAATTAATCATTTTTTGCTATTTTGAATAGAAGGTAGGACTCTTGCATTAGCAAAAAAGAGAATTAAGTTTATATTTATTAGTTTTTATCGATGTAGTTGAAAGTTGAATTAAAAGTGTTACTATATTTTTTATAAAAAATTATATTATTAAAATAGTTATATTATATACATCGAAAGAATTTTTTGTGATAAAAAAAATAAATACATTTTTATGATTTATGGATGTTAAATAGTGTAAGTTTAATATTGAGGTTACTCTCGAGTATTCAAGAGAGGTGAACTTGTGACTTTCATAACTTCAAAAGAGATATCTCATGTTTGGCTCATAATCTCTGGAACTATTTTTTTTATTACATTTATATGATTTATGGATGGTAAATGGTGTAAGTAATAGAAGCTCAATATTGATGTTACCCTTAGGGGATCAAGAGAGATGAACTTGCGACCTTCATAACTTCAAAAGAGATATCTCATGTCTGGCTCATAAC
>APFE030161658.1:98563-116239 GCA_000404065.3 Pinus taeda
TATATATTGTTGGCATTATGATATAGGTGTTGTCCTTGATGGAAACTCACTCAGATGAAAGATCATAATACAACATGTCAACAACAAAGAATTACAGATCAAACTACAAAGAATGAAGAAAGAGAGGTATACGCAAGTTCACCTTGACCAAGTTGCGTATACACGCAGGTTCACTGAACACAAGTAGCGTATACATACACACGCACTTTAACAAAAGGAAAAGCATGTATATCTTGGAAAACTAAGTTTTTGGTTCGAGGTATTTGGTCCAAGGTATTTTGATCCAATGTATTGGTCCAAGGTATTTGGTCCAAGGTATTGACCCTAGGTATTTGGTCCAAGGTATTGGTCCTAAGTGGTTTTGGTCCATGGTATTGAGAAAGGCCTAAAACTATAGAAGGAGGAGAAGATCATTAGGCCAAGTGTGCAAGAATCGAATATTTGATGAAGTGTGAGATCTAGCATGCAGGTTATTGGCTTATGGTGATGTGCTTGATTTGAACCAAGGATGAACCTTAGTAGTTGATGAAGGATAATATCTAATGATGGTTCAAGATCTTAAGGCTTGAAATGAATTATCATTATGTGGTTTGATAATGTATAGTCTAGATCTGAATATTGACGAATATGTTATTCTATAAATATTGTGATCTGGGTATAACTGAAGTCAGGAATAGCTGTAGAATTATGAATTAATATTTACAAATGTGTACGCTGGTTGGCTTTTATAAAAGAGTGTGTACGCACTAGTTCGACACATGGAAGTAGTGTATACCTTATGAAGTATGTTTCAGTTGTTTCTATTTGCTGTTGCAGAGTTTTGGGTTCTGCTTTGTGTTCTGGTGACTGTATTATGGTAACAATGTTCTGAATGATCAGATTGATTGTGAATTGTTACAGTGATGATGGGTTGTCAAAGTGATTGATTGATTTAGTTGTTGGTTGATGCAGATGTATTTGATGATTATATTGCAGTTATGATGTTGTTGATGGATTTAGTTTAAAAATTTATGAAATGTGGTCCTTGGAGGAAGAAAGAAGGTCGTCGCCTATGAACTAGTAAACATATCAGCTAGTACAAGAGCTAGGGATTATAGCTCCCTTCCAGTAGAAGCTGGAGAACGAGAGAAGGTTGTAACCTTCTACAGGTAGAAGCCTATGTACTGGTATGAGTCTTCACTAGTACAATATTGTAAACAGATTTTCTTATAATTAAAAGAAGACAGAGACGACATTAGCAGGTGGTTTTTACCCACATTGGGTTTCCACCTTATATCTTGGCGTTCTTGTGTGTTTCTTATGTGTGATGGTTTATTATGCTTTTACTGCATTGTCTAATAAATCTCTGATATACTGGTTAAAGTTCAATGCATGATAAATTGGCTAAATCAAAAGTTATATGCATATACGTTGGTTACTTTAAGTACAGTCACGTGTACACACTAGTTCACTTAGTTGAAGTAGCGTATATAAATCTGTTTGGGAAATAAAATTATTGATCTGATAATACTGATTCACCCCCCTCTTAGTATTATTTCCAATAATTGGTATTAGAGCAGGTTCTTCAGAAGAAGCTTGATCGCTTGAAGGGAGATCCATCATCATGAGTAATCAAGAAAGTGTGGGATCCATCAGACCACCAATATTTGATGGGAGAAACTTTGTTTATTGGAAAATAAGAACCACAACCTATCTACAATCACTTGGAATGGATGTATGGGAAATTGTGGAAGGAGGATATACATTTCCAACAATGATTCCTATAGATACAATAGGTAAAAAGCAATATGAAACCAATGTCAGGGCTGTCAATACTTTATTGGGAAGTCTGTCATAATCATAGTTTGTCAAGGTCATGCATCTCAAATCAGCCAAAGACATATGGGACAAAATCGTTCTGAGCTACGAAGGAGACTCTCAGGTAAAACGTGATAAACTTCAAACTCTCAGAATTTAGTATGAAACTCTTAAGATGCACAATGATGAAAGTATAGCTAGTTACTTCTTACGTATAGTTGAGGTTGTCAATTGTATGAAGAATCTAGGTGAAGCTATAAATGAAGTTACGTTAGTTGAGAAAGTTTTAAGATCCTTGTTTGCTAAATTTGAATCAAAAGTGTCTACCATAGAAGAAAAATTGGATTTGCAGATTATCACTACGACACAGCTTCACAGAATCTTAACTGCCTTTGAGATGAGAAAATGAGGTCCATCAGATATGAAGGAAGCCTCGTTTAAAGTTTCAGCAAAAGGAAAGGAATAACTCAATAAATCAGGACATATTTAAGAAGAAGAAGATGAAGTAAACTTTGTCAAGAAGCTTCAACGGGATTCCAAAATATTTAGAGGTAAGCTACCCTTCAAATGCTTTGCCTATGGCAGAGTCGATCATTATGCCTCCAAATATCATCATAAAGATAAATATGAAAAAGGGAAGGAATATGCAAAATGGAATAGAAAGCAAGTTGTAAATAAAAGGAGTTACTATACTCATGAAGATAGTGATGGTTTATCATATAGTCATGAACATTAAAATAGTAATGACTATAGAATTCTAATGGCTTATGACGATGATAATTTTTGGGATGCTTTAGAAGAAGATGACCTTCATGAAGAAATCTCTAAACTCAAAATCTATTTATAATAAAAGAATATGATTATAGATACCTTGACATACCAACTTGCTGAAAAAGAAAAACACAATGAAAAACTAGAATGTGAAATTGTGGGTCTAAGAAAGGATCTTGAGAAAACAAAATCTCTCAATCTTAGATTTGTTAAAGGATCAGAAACATTAAATGAAATTATCAAAGTGAAAGGTTCTCCTTTGATAAAGTCAGGTCTTGGATATACTAAAGAATCATCTCAATCACAGAAGTTGTCAACCTCCACTAAAAGCTATCTTGATGCAGTAAAGACTAGTGAACAGTATGACAATCATCAGCAAAGGAATAAAGCAGATCACCAGGTAAATCAAACTCAATTTATTCCAAGGATGAATAGAAGCCACAACCAACCTCAGGTAAATCATACTCAATTTTCTCCAAAGATGAATATCAATAGAAACTACAATCACCAGGTCAACAGATTCAATAGTTGCAGGAACTTCTTTAATGGGCAATGTTTTTCATGTCATAATGTTGGACACAAAGTTGCTCAATGTGTTGCTTATAAGACCATCATGACTAGAGAAGCATGATATCAAAGGAATGTAATAGGGGTCAAGAAAAGTTCCTATAATAACTTTTCTCTTCTTGAAAATGAAATAGAATGCTCAATCTGTAACAACTTTGGTCATGAAGAATCTGAATGCAAGAGAAAATTTCAGCAAACACCTCAGAAGGAGCAAACTCCATTAAATCCCAAGATATGGAAAAGGAAATAATCTCAAACAGAAAGATGTGGAATAGCCTTATATGCAGAAGGACAAGAAAACCAGTGGTACATCGACAGTGGATGCTCAAAACATATGATAGGTGACAAAGAAAAACTTCACTCATATAATGCCTTAGAAAAATAAAAGAATGTCTCATTTGGAAAGGACACTCCTGCTGTCATAAAAGGTAAACGATCTGTTTTCTTGAAAGAAAAGGTTAAAGCTGGAAATGTTATGTATGTATATAGTTTAAAGCATAACCTGTTGAGTGTTAGTCAAATGTGTGATCAAGGAAATGAAGTGGTGTTTCGATCAAATGGATGTGTTGCTCTTGAGCTTGATATAGGGGAGACCATGATCAAAGGTACAAGGAATCCAAACAACTTATACATACTCAAGGGAGGACAACAAGAGTTCTATCTAAGCAAAAATGATGAAAACTAGTTGTGGCATAGAAGATTGGGACACCTAAGCTTTTCTCAAGTAAGAAAAGCATGCAGATTCAAGGTTGTTCGTGATCTTCCAGATATCAGCATCCCTGAAAATACAATATGCAAACCATGTCAATTCGGCAAGCAAACTAGAGCTCACTTCATTGAAAAGGAAGGGTCAGCCAGTAAGCCTCTTGAGCTTGTCCATATTGATTTATGTGGACCATCAAGGAAGAAGTCACCTCGTGGAGAAGAATACTTTATTTTGTTCATTGATGATTTTTCCGAAATGTGTTGGATAGGTCTGCTAAAGCATAAATATGAAGCATTTGAAAAGTTCAAAGCCTTTAAAGCTTTGGTTTAAAATGAATCAGATAGAAAAATCAAATGTCTCAGATCTGATCGAGGAGGGGAATTTACCTCGAATGAATTTTTTGACTTTTGTGAACAACATGGAATAAAAAGACAATTCTTCACTACAAGGACTCCTCAGCAAAATGGAGTGGTAGAAAGAATGAACAAGACTGTTCAACAAATGGCTCGAGCTATTCTAGATGAATTTGGAACTCTTGCAACCTTCTGGGGTGAAGCTGCATTCACCGCCATAACTATTCTCAACCAAGCAAATGTTAAGGTAAATAGCACTCAAACTCCACATGAACTTTGGTATGGTAATACTCCTACTATAAAATGCTTTAAAGTTTTTGGAAGCAAATGTTATATCAAAAGGACTGATGAAAAACTTTGTAAGTTGAGCCTAGAGTAGATGAAGGTATTCTTCTTGGTTACTCTTCCCGAAGTAAAGGGTATAAATGTTATAATAAAAGACTTGGGAAAATTGTTGAAAGTATTGATGTTGTAGTTGATGAAGCATGCAAAAAACCAAAACAGACAAAAACAAAAGATTGTGACAATGAAGAAGATGAGGAGTATTTTCCCACATCAAATCACAATGATGCTAAAGAAGAAACCAATGAAGCACTAGAAGAAGAGATAACGGTAGAAGAAAAGACTCCGTCCAGGTATGTTCAGAAAAATCATCCAGAAACTCAAATTTTAGGGGAAAAAGAGGTAGGTGTACGGACAAGAAGAACTATTACAGAAACATCAAGCTGTCTAGCATTACTATCCTCCACCAAACCTCAAAATGTAAATGAAGCATGCAAAGATGAATGTTGGGTCAAGACCATGAATGAAGAACTTGAGCAAATTGAAAAGAATAATACTTGGGAATTAGTTGCTAGACCTTATGATAAAAATATTATAGGAACTAAATGGACATTCAAAAACAAGTTGAATGAAAATGGAGAAGTTATTAGAAACAAGACCAGACTTGTTTGTAAAGGGTATGCTCAACAAGAAGGTATATATTTTGAAGAAAATTTTGCACTTGTTTCTAGACTTGAAGCCATAAGGATGTTTCTTGCTCTTTCTGGCTTTCAGAAATTCAAAGGATACCAAATGGATGTAAAATCCACTTTCCTTAATGGAGATTTAGAAGAAGAAGTTTATATTGAACAACCAGAAGGATTCATTCTTGGAAATGATGCAAAACTTGTATGCAGACTCAAAAAGGCTCTCTATGGTTTGAAACAGGTTCCAAGGGCTTGGTATTACCGTCTTGACAAATATCTACACCAACAGGGTTTTTCAAAAGGGTCAGCAGATAGCAATCTATATACAATGATTGACACTGATAAATTGCTAATAATTGTTGTTTATGTTGATGATATCATTTTTGGTAGCAATGAAGAATCCACAAGTCAGAATTTTGCTTCAGTAATGCAGCAAGAATTTGAAATGTCCTTGCTTGGTGAACTTACCTATTTTCTTGGTCTACAAGTTCAACAAAATAAAGATGGTATTGTTCTTTCACAAACCAAATATCTCAAATAGATCTTGAAAAGGTACGGCATGGAAGATTCTAAACCTGTATGCACCCCAATGGTAACAGGATGCATTCTCAGCTCAAATGATGAATCAACAGCAGCATATCAACCAACTTACAGATCCATCATTGGTAGTTTGCTTTATCTAACAGGTACCTGACCTGACATCATGCATGCAGTAGGAATAGTTGGAATATTCCAAGAAAATCCAAAGGAATCACACCTTTAGGCAATCAAAATAATTTTCAAATATCTTCAAGGAACACGGAACTTTGGTTTATGGTATCCTAGAGATACAGATCTTACTCTTCATGCATATACATATGCAGATTTGGCAGGAAGTGTTGATGACAGAAAAAGCACTAGTGGTGGTGCATTCTATATGGGTTCCAGGTCAGTGTCTTGGTTCATCAAGAAACAAAGTTCAATTGTGTTATCTATAGCTGAAGCAGAATATGTGGTTGCTACATCTTGCTACACACAACTACCTTGGATGATGCAAACATTGCAAGACATTCAAATCACATGTACTCCACCCATCTCCATTCTATGTGATAATACAAGTGCCATCAGTATTTCAAAGAATCCAATCATGCACTCCAAGACCAAGCACATACCCATCAAATACCATTTTCTACATGAACAAGTACTTGAACAAATGGTCAAATTGGAATATGTTCCCTCCAAAGAACAAGTTGATGATATATTCACTAAACCACTGCCCAGAGAGACATTTGAATATCTCAGACAAAATCTAGGAGTAGTTGTTGCATCATCCTGTTGTTAAATCAATTTTTTTTAGAGAAAGGTTATTATACACGTGTTTCATGAAGTATAGTCGCGTACACACACGCATTTCTGTGGGTCAAGGAGCGTATATGTTTGTTTGTTTGTTTGTTTTGTTTTGTTTTGTTTTTTGTTTTGTTTTGTTTTGTTTTGTTTTTGTTTTTGTTTTTTTGTTTTTTTGTTTTTTTTTTTTTTTTTTTTTTTTTTTTTTTTTTTTTTTTTTTTTTTTTTTTCAGATAAGAAAAATAGTGGGGCAGGCTCTGATATGGGTGCTCTGACTAATATTGATGATTAATATGCTTTATTCATTAATTTTATATGTCTGACAAAGATGCCTTGATCATTGACCTGGTAACAATGCACAGGTAGAACCGGTTCAGGGGGATCATTAGCCTTCACGCACATTCAACATTGTTGGCATTATGGTTGTTGAGGCCAGCTATGGCTTCAGATATTTATACCATTTGTTGCTCAAGTCATGTAAAATTTTAGGGTGTGATATGTCTTCTCATACATTTGAATGAGTCCTCTTGGACAGATGATGTAATTTGTATCCACACTTTACATGGGATGGATGATGTAATATTTCTTGTTTTTGTCATGTGTAAACAATTGGTATATCCCCACTTGGTTGGGTGGATGAGTCAAATTCGGTATATCCCCACTTGGTTGGGAGATGGATGTATGTATGAATTGTTGGTGATAGGAAGGTCATCCTCACATAGTTGAGTTATAGAGTCATGTTATTCTTTTACAAAATCTTTTTGTAGACTTTGCTTGTGCTTAGGGGGAGCATGGACGGTTTCAGTACATCTCATCATGTACAAAAGGAGAGCCCAATAAGAGAATTCAACATGTACTCAGGGGGAGCATGACTAGCATAATGTATGTCAAAGGGAGAAATTATCTTGGTCCACCCTTTGCCCTTATGTCAAAGGGAGAGTATTGGTGTTGTTGTTGCATCAAGTCCAAAGGGGGAGATTGTTGGCATTATGATACAGGTGTTGTCCTTGATGGAAACTCACTTAGATGAAAGATCACAGTACAACATGTCAACATAAATAATTATAGATCAAACTACAAAGAATGAAGAAAGAGAGGTATACGCAGGTTCAGCTTGACCAAGCTGCTTATACACGCAGGTTCACTGAACACAAGTAGTGTATACGTACACACACACTTTCACAAAAGGAAAAGCGCGTAGATCTTGGAAAACTAAGTTATTGGTCTGAGGTATTTGGTCCAAGGTATTGGTCCAATGTATTTGGTTTGAGGTATTGAGCCTACATATTTGGTCCAAGGTATTGGTCATAAGTGGTTTTGGTCCATGGTATTGAGAAAGGCCTAAAACTATATAAGGAGGAGAAGATCATTAGGCCAAGTGTGCAAATATTGAATATCTGATGAAGTGTGAGATCTAGTATGCAGGTTATTGGCTTATGGTGTTGTGCTTGATCGGAACTAAGGATGAACCTTAGTGGTTGATGAGGATAAGATCTAATGATGGTTCGGGATCTTAAGGCTTGAAATGAATTATCATTATGTGGTTTGATCATGTATAGTCTAGATATGAATATTGACACATATGTTATTCGATAAATATTATGATTTGGGTATAACTAAAGTCCGGAATAGCTGCAAAATTATGAATTAATATTTGCAGATGTGTACACTGGTTGGCTTTGATAAAAGTGCGTATACACGCTGGTTCGACACATGGAAGTAGCGTATACCTTATGAATTATGTTTCAGTTGTTTCTATTTTTTGTTGCAGAGTTCTAGGTTCTGCTTTGGGTTTTGGTGACTGTATTCTAGTACAGTGTTCTAAATGATTAGATTGATTGTCATTTGCTATAGTGATGATGGGTTATGAAAGTGATTGATTGACTCAATTATTGGTTGATTCAGAAAGTGATGATTGAGTTTTAGTGATTGGTTGATGCAGATGTATTGTAGTTATGATGTTGTTGATGGATCCAGTCTAAAAATTTATGAAACATGGTCCTTGGAGGAAGAAAGAAGGTTGTAGCCTTCTATAGGTAATCGCCTACATACTAGTAAACATATCGGCTAGTAAAAGAGCTAGGGGCTTGTAACTCCCTTCTGGTAGAAGCTGGAGAACGAGAGAAGCTTGTAACCTTCTGTAGGTAGAAGCCTACATACTAGTATAAGTCTACACCAGTACAAGATTGTAAACAAATTTTCTTATTATTAAAAGAAGAACAATGTAAACTTTGAAACGGGAACTGATACTGTTACCTGTTTCGTAGAGATAGCAAAAAAGTGACCTGATTTTGAAAAAGGGTGATGAAGAACACACGTGTTTTTTAGAGCATATTTTTTGGCACTTTAATTTTTTTTATGTACATTACATTTTAGAATGGTAGTGATTTTCATGCTGATTTAAAAAAGTGGGTATTCTCCATTAGACCCTTTTTTTTAAAAGACCTATTTTTTGACTTTAAATTTTCTAATGTATGAAATGTAAATACTTATTTTGTAAATTTAATCATTTTTGAAGTGGTCGTTTTCTTCATATTTTCTTGTTTTTAATTTTAATTTTAATTTTTTTGTAGTGAGGTTTTTATTGTTTTGCATTTTTAAATTAGAAGGTCGATATTTTGAATTTTTGATATTCTACATATTTATACATCCTTAATTAATTTTTCTATCCACATGAAATAATTGCTTCTAAAAAACAATATTTTTTAACAATGGACATAAAAATAACCATTTTTAACATATATATCGCTAAAAAACTACATGTTTTGATAATTTTTTGCTAGAATTGACATGTCAAAATCACAATTTTCATACGAAAATTTTAACTAAAATGGTTAAATAATAGTTATTTTTTTGAATTTCATGTCAAAAGAATAATAATAATCACTTTTTTTTCAAAAAATAATGATTAACTTAAAAATTAATGTGAAAATCACATATTACAAATATTGAACGCATAACAACCTTAATCGAATGTTTATTCTTCTCATAAAATGTCAAAGTCAAAACATTGCAAATCTTGATTTCCAAGCATAACTTAAATTTAATCAACAATGTCACGTAATCCAAACTCTTCATCCTCTAGAGCTTCATCATTGTCTTCTTCCACAATATTTTATGCTTCCTTTTGCTCAATTTCCTCTTCTAATGGATCTTTGATGTCTGTGAATCTCCCAATGTATGTCTTTCCAAACATTCCATGTAATGGTGGTTGGGGTTCCTTTGCCTTTTTTGCCACACGTGATTCACTAAAGTCCCCTTTTTTCAACCCAATTTCTTCCATTGCATCTGGAAGAAATTGAAGAGCATTAATTCTTTGCTGAATGAAATTGCACTATACTGGATCTTTTTCAATTGCAATGCAATTTCTTCCTTTTTGAAGGCAACGTGCTAGTGTTGTACCTAATTATCAAGCATAAACGAAATAATGAAGTAAATTAGTACAATGACATATAAATTAATAAATAACATATTGAAATTGAATTCCATATAATAAAACTTACCGGAGCCAGAAAATAAATCCAAAACCCAATCTCCTTCATTTGATTGCCGCAAAGACATGGCTAAATCGAGCTCCTAAATAACATTGGGCTACATTGTTTAAGTGCTCAAACGGCTCGATCGAACGCTTAAAAAGGGCTCAATTGGGAAATCATTTTTTCCACCCAAACGTGCCATCTCTTGCCAAAAAGTGTAACCCAACTCCATGCTTTCACCCTTATAGATTATGAATTTCTAACAATCTATATTCTAATTATTATTATTATCCAATTTTAAGGTCATAGCCAAGCTAGACACTAAATTGGTGTATGAAACCCCCTTGTTTGTGGGACAAGAGACCCACCTCCACGCAACGATTTGATTATTGTCTACGAAGGCATACCTACTCTAACCCCTTCTGGTTTTTGAACCTATGACCTCTTAGGAGGAAACACGTGCTCTTAACCATTAGGCACTTGACCTAAGATGCCTCATGTTTAACTCTACTATTATAGGAGCATTTTCTCAAGAACTCCAATAATTGGACCTCACACACTCTATTGACCTGTAATTTCAGTTGTGGCATTTCAAAGTTTACTCTCATTGCACATTAATACCCCCCACCCCCACCTTAATCACACTTGATATTGGTTTACTATATTTGTGAAATTTCTAATTCTTTATAACTAATCATTTAGTTTAGGTTGATTTTTTGGATTTATTTATCATGATTTTGGTCTTGTCAGTATTCACTGTCATACCCATCTTGGAACAATAGTCATAAAAGTCCCAAATTGATTATTCAGGTCCTCATGGTTTAGATAATACGGCGGATATTATATTTATATATAATATATATATATTATGTTATTAAGTTTTAAACCTAACTTTTTAATTAATATTTTAGCATCCATAAACATATGCTTTTAACCTTTAATAAAGCCATGCTAAAACTTCCTTCACCCTTCGTGTGTCACGCCAATAAAGTTTTCTCGAATCTGAAAAACAACACATATCTTATCTATAATAGATTGATGTTGTTTGCTTAATGTTTTTCAATAAAAATTTTGTCTGCATGTGGAAGCCATGGCATCTACATACTGCTCAAACAACAAAATGCCAAAAGTAATGACAAAGAGAAAAATGCCAAGTTATTCGTTTGTTGACAGTACAACAAAATGCCAAAAGTAACGACAAAGAGAAAAATGCCAAGTTATTCATTTGTTGACTTTTAGATGGCCACATTCTCATCTCGCATGCATGCCCTATCCTTCAAGTTCCCACTCTCCCATTATGCCCATATATAATATTGGTTGAGTGTTTTCTCATATTCTTAGTCTCCCATTGTGATGATGATAGTGGTTAACGTCCACTGAGACCAAATTGGTACATAATTATGATGTATGCATTGCTTTTTCTTTAATAAGAAATGGAGATCCATACCTATTATTTTTCTAATTTATTGAAATGGTAAGTCGACACAACGTTTTAATTTTTGCCATTATGTATAGAAGATGCTTTTAAATATTCCAGCTATTCGAATTTATTGGTGCATTTGAAATATTCATGGTTCCGTGTTTGCTCATACTCCTTTTACAGAAGTATTATATATTCTGTGTAGGTTCATATAGAGTCCCAACATATTAAATGCTACCAATGACAAATGGATGTTTTCCCACTTCAAGGTAAAAAATATCCATGACCTGGTCCGGCACTTTGCTATCGATGGCTACCAAGATTCAATAAATAGTTTAATGATCAAATAAATTAATAAATTTATACTCATTTTTTTCGTGTTTCATAAGTAAAATTAGGCTGGACTATACAATATGTATACGTGATAACTATCTTGGCATTCTGAATGGGGAAAATATCAATGAAGATAATTACAAAATAGTTTAATTTGCGCTACTCCATTTTATATACTTCGTAGTCTGATAAATTCGACGACACGAGTAAACATTACAATGCAATTTTAGATGCTGATGAGTTGAAAATAATATAATTTGCGATCATCAATTTTATATACTTTGACTTTCGATAGAAGTTTGGGGCGATTCTGAGAATCGCCCCACGGCCGATTCTAGAATCACCCAAACAATAACATATATAATATAACCCCAAAACTTAAACCTAACTAATATATTATGACACATTTTCACCATAAACAACAAAAGAAGGAAATCTATGCTCAAATTTTGGTTTGTGAAAAAATACTGGTAAATGGGCGTAGTCTGTGCATGAAGAAAAGGTATAATTTTCTTTTGAGCTATTGTGATACGTCCACTTGCCACCTCACACTAAAACTCTCTCCACTATCTGCTACACAATCCAAAACCATGGGAAGGATGCAAAGATTCATGAACCCAGAGCCATAAATTAATATGTAGTCCATCCATGTCAATAGAGCTAAAACTTTAATAAAAATTAAAGTAAAACACAAGATTTATATTATAATTGGAGTAGTCCTTCCCTATCAACCACTTAAGACTCCTTCCCTGTCAACCACTTAAGATGAATATATAGAAAAGTAATGTGGCATTATACATCATGCACACATGGGGCGATTCTGAGAATCGCTGGGTGGTGGGGCGATTCTCAAATATGAATTTCAATTGCAGTGGCCTACAAGTCGAACATTCGCTAGCCATTGTGACCATTATAAGCATGGCAATCAATATTACCAGTCATGCATATGCTACTCTGAATTCCATATCGCTTCAACCTATACAATTCTTCTCTTCACAACTGCACAATAAGTAATTGAGAGAAACAATATCAATATCAATATCAGAAGAGGATGAATAATGATATTATGAGTGTATGTATATAATAACAAATTTATATAGCAAGTGGTTAGGGTAAGAAGAAGGACAAGAAGATGAATAATGATATTATGAGTCTATGTATATAACAAATATATATAGCAAGTAGTTACGGGAAGAAAAAGGAAGAGAACAAAGAAAACACGGAATCGAGCTTCAAGAGAGGACATTATTATTTGGTCGTTGGGATTCGTTCAATAGAATGAGTTGGACTCCAAAAATTGAATCCTGATAACTATTCGGACAAGTCTGCTGCACATTGCTGCCTGTAAAACTCCATGTAAAGTCAGATATTGACTTTGAAATTTTGTATCTAACTTTCTTATTAAAACCACTCAATTTTCTGGCTCAACTTTATAGACTCTTCCATCCCATCAACAATCCCCAACGTCGACTGAGATTAAAAAAAGGTTTCTATTCTTCATTGTAAAAATGGTGGTTGTGAAACTAAATTGAATTATGAATATAGTTGTGGCCTTTCTTCTTCTATGTTGTTTGTCAAGGAAAAGTGTATGAGCTACACCAACATTTGAACGACTTGCTGACATTGATGTATAACCTTTGAATTTTTCATACCTTATCACTTCATATTAACAGTAACTCTCTAGACTGTACCTAGAACTCCTTCCAATCCTGCGGGCGGCAAACAATGGAGCTATTAGTTAGTTAATAGGTGGGGCCGCATAGGCCACACGTCCTATAATATATTTAGTTAAAATTAAATAGTTAACCTACTCTTGCGACTGAGAGATTGACTTTGAAATTATGTATTTAACTTTCGTAATCAAATAAAAAAAATCTTTATTATAGGATTTAAAAGAATTCCATTTGAAAAATGTATAGATAATGGCACATTCTTTAAAAGACTCCTTCGAACATATAGCAAAGTAATGTGGAGTTATATGTCATCCGTAGATGGGGCAATTCTAAGAATTGTCGGGTGGTGGGGCGATTCTCAAAATTGCCTCGCCACCCGGCGACCACCCGGCATCAAGTGGCGGGTGCTACGAATCGGCCCAAACAATGCTTACTGGGCATCCAATAATGATATTATGAGTGTATGTATATAACAAATATATATAGCAAGTAGTTACAGGAAGAAAAAGGAAGAGAACAAAGAAAACGTGGAATCGAGCTTCAAGGGAGGACTTTATTATTTGGTTGTTGGGATTCGTTCAATAGAATGAGTTGGACTCCAAAAATTGAATCCTGATAATTTTTTGGACAAGTCTTTTGCACATTGCTGCCTATAAAACTCCATGTAAAGTCAATATTGACTTTGAAATTTTGTATCTAAATTTCTTATTAAAACCACTCAATTTTCTGGCTCGACTTTATAGACTCTTCCGTCCTGTCAACAATCCCCAGCGTTGACTAAGATTTAAAAAAGGTTTCTATTGTTCATTGTAGAAAGGCTGGTTGTGAAACTAAATTGAATTATGAATAGAGTTGTGGCCTTTCTTCTTCTGTGTTGCCTGTCAAGGAAAAGTGTATGAGCTACACCAGCATTTGAACGACTTGTTGACGTTGATGTATAACCTTTGACGTTTTCAAACCTTATCACTTCATATTAACGGTAACTCTCTAGACTGTACCTAAAACTCCTTCCACTCCTATGGGCGGAAAATAATGGAGCTATTAGTTAATTAATAGGTGGGGCCGCATAGGCCACACATCCTATAATATATTTAGTTAAAATGACATAGTTAACCTACTCCTGCGACTGAGAGATTGACTTTGAAATTATGTATTTAACTTTTGTAATCAAATTAAAAAAATCTTTATTATAGGATTTAAAAGAAATCCATTTAAAAACTGTATAGATAATGGCACATTCTTTAGAAGACTCCTTCGAATATATAGCAAAGTAATGTGGAGTTATACGTCATGCGCAGATGGGGCGATTCTGAGAATCGTCCCACCACCCAGTGATTCTCAGAATCACCCCATCTGCTACGAATCGCCCCAAACAATGCTTACTGGGCATCCAATAATGATATTATGAGTGTATGTATATAACAAATACATATAGAAAGTAGTTACGGGAAGAAAAAGGAAGAGAACAAAGAAAACACGGAATCGAGCTTCAAGAGAGGACTTTATTATTTGGTCGTTGCGATTCGTTCAATAGAATGAGTTGGACTCTAAAAATTGAATCCTGATAACTTTTCAGGAAAGTCTTCTGCACATTGTTGCCTGTAAAACTCCAGTAAAGTCAGATATTGACTTTGAAATTTTGTATCTAACTTTTGTGTTAAAAACACTCAATTTTCTGGCTCAACTTTATAGACTCTTCCATCCCATCAACAATCCCCAGCGTCGACTGAGATTAAAAAAAGGTTTCTATTTTTCATTGTAGAAACGCTAGTTGTGAAACTAAATTGAAATATGAATAGAGTTGTGGCCTTTCTTCTTCTGTGTTGCCTGTCAAGGAAAAGTGTATGAGCTACACCAGCATTTGAATGAGTCGCTGACGTTGATGTATAACCTTTGATGTTTTCAAACCTTATCACTTCATATTAACGGTAACTCTCTAGACTGTACCTAAAGCTCCTTCCACTCCTACGGGTGGCAAATAATGGAGCTATTAGTTAATTAATAAGTGGGGCTGCATAGGCCACACATCCTATAATATATTTAGTTAAAATGACATAGTTAACCTACTCCTGCGACTGAGAGATAGAATTTGAAATTATGTATTTAACTTTTGTAATCAAATTAAAAAAACCTTTATTATAAGATTTAAAAGAAATCCATTTAAAAACTGTATAGATAATGGCACATTCTTTAGAAGACTCCTTTGAATATATAGCAAAGTAATGTGGAGTTATACATCATGCACACATGGGGCGATTCTGAGAATCTTCGGGTCGCGAGGCAATTCTGAGAATCGCTGGGTGGCGAGGCGATTCTCAGAATCGCCCCACCACCCGGCGATTCTTAGAATCACCCCATCTGCTACGAATCGCCCCAAACAATGCTTAAAAACAAATATACATTAGACCTTTGAATTCATGTACACTGATTCTATACTTTTTAGATTGCCAAATATTGAGGAAGTTTCTCCTCCGATATTTAGTTGAGAAGGGTTCTGACATGGCAGAAACCTAAACAAATAAAAATACATGTAGGAGAGCTTGAATCAAAACTCTACAATAAGCTAGTGTAGAAATGATAAAGACTAAATTTTCAGTGATTTCCAATACTATAGAATTGTGTATTGGCATCGTTTTATAACATGAATTCTAATGGAAAATAAAAGTCCAACTTACTGTGCAACCACATCGAAGGTGACATTGTCACACATTACAGTCCTCCAGGATCAACTGTCATTTGATGTGGTCTCAATTCAATCATACAGTTCATTATTAGTGTCACGAAGTGACCTCTTAATCTCTAGTAGAGTTGTCCTTGTAGAAATGAGATAAAAGGCATGTAAATAAACTTGAAGCCATATGAGCTACTTAACTACATTACCCAATACAAAACTCACTGCAAAATACAAATGCTATATTCCCATGACAACACAGTGGCAAGTATTTTCATTTCCTCGATGGATTTTTCAGTGTAAGAACCCAAACGTTGATTTCACAAAGTAAAGAGTCACTCATGGGTACACTTACCATTAGGCTCATTATATGTTTCCTTAGTTACAGATTAATGTTCAAATTTGTTGATTTTTAATTGCAAAGCTTTTCCCTTTCACGTGATGGGTCTGATGCGATAGTAGTGCTCATTATCATTCTTGTCTTCCATATATTGGTAATATTCTTAGCATTACATTCTCTCCTTTTATAGATTTCAAAAATTAGGGTAATTTGTGGTTTCCTTTAATACATGGCTATAATCGTTTTCTAATCGACTTTTTAGAATTGTTGCCAAGGGAGATGTTTTTATGTTGTTGTTAAGATATTCACAGTGAATTTGATAAATGTAATCCTTTCTCAGTGGTAATTGATGTAAATGGAGGTCCAAAATTAGTTTGCTCATTTTGGTTGTGTTTCCCATTAGGGTATTAGCGTCCATGTGCTCCTCATAAGTCACCTGGAATGAAATAAGACAAACACAAAATACCATGTAACTATATTTAAAACACCATCAAAGTTATTATAGTGGTTCATAAGATGACAGTGACAGTGACCTTCCTTTAAAGGTTTGGAAAGAAATTAAAATAGATTATTATTATGGCCTTAGATACTCTAATCAAAGTAAATAGAGTGGTCATAGGTAGCTCATTTTATTCTCCCTACATGTGGGGTATGATTTCACCAATGATGCATTATTAGGATTGTGATTGACAGTAGAGTTATCCTCTGGGAACATGCTTGTTTTTTCCAATTATTTCATTCTTGAGAGAAAATCCTCTGGCATCTAGGTTTGGGATTTATTGATAGAAAATGAAGACCAACTTCATTTCTTGGGAACACATTTATGAGGGAGTTACAAGGTTCTTGAGGTGTAACTAAGTTGCTTTAGAACAAATGAAACTTGCTTCTGGGATTCCTTGTGAACTTTTTGTGAACATATTTTATGGAGAGGGTGATCAGTTTAGTGAGGGTCATTAGAGGAGATTCACTGTAGTTTGACTCCAATTCCTCTTTTTAGTGAAATCCTGACCTCCCATGAATTTGTCATGCTCAAAATTAAAATAAGGATAATCAGGAAAATGTGCTTGATGTGATATGGTAAATTTGTCCATCTATGTTTGGGTGATATTAGTTCCTACTATCAATCATCATCTAGGTTCTAAGGAATATCTCATTCCCTTAGCATGTAAAGGTGTTAGGATATACTGACACATAGGAATAGTTAAGTATAACTTGGTCTAGTATAGAGTTAGGTAAAGTGTGTTTCTTTACTATGTACATTTGTAACTTACAATCCGA
>APFE030161658.1:122522-155541 GCA_000404065.3 Pinus taeda
TTATGTAAATTTTCATTCTTTTATTAATAAATTGCCTGTAGTAGCCACATTGGCGCAGGCCATGGAATGTTTCCCTCTCTGAGGGTTTTAACCACGTCAAAATACTGGTGTATTGATCTGTGATCTGTTTGTGAGCGGTGTCCTTTTGGTGTTCTGTCTGAGGAACTTACCCTGTAAATTACTACAAAAGGAATTATTGGTCGTTACTGAATATTTAATGATTATTAATTAATATTTCATTGATTATATTTCTTCTACATTATCAAATAAAATTTTCAAAATTAGTTACATGTTTGATGTGTAAATTTTTTTTTTAATAGTTAGAATTTGTTTCTTGATCTTGCATGTGGATTCACTATCTAATTTCCCTTATCTTTGATGGCTTGCTTAGTGTTGATAGGCCTCAACAGGATAATATTGTTGTGTGGAACCTTTTTAGTTTTAATCCTCACAAGTTTCAAAACTTCGTTTTCATTCTTCCAAGTATCCTGGTGCTCTAATGTGGTGAGGAATTTTTCAATCGCTCATAATTTATACCCCTCCTTTCACCCTTTGGTTTCTCTAATAATCTAGTCAATAGAAATGTTAGTTTCCACCATGGAATCTCTGCTATGAATATATTTTTGTGTGTATAATTTTAATTTAGACTAATTAGGATAAACTATATTAAGGTTATATTTCCATCTCTACTAGTTCTTGATCATCTATTAATATTAATGATTCGTGAATTCTCAAATAATGGTGTATTGTCTTCAATGCATATGTTTCTAAATATCACTGGGTTTCTGATAATTTAAAGTTGTATTGTTTTCTATTAAGAGCTAGGTTTTAGTTTACGTATATGTTAACTAGACGTCATGCGGAAGTTTTGTTCCTTGTTCTGATTTTGTTAATAAATGTATCACTTTGCTCTTTATGATTCTTAGGGATTTTATGTTTTCGATTCAATATTGTGGCAGTTCATTTCTTTAAAAACGAATCATTTTTCTTCATGCTTGTCTATACTTATTTTTTAAGCTACAAAAATGAATTTATTTCATCCCATTTTCTTCCAAAGGGAATCTCTGTCTGACCTCTACTGTATTTTGGATTCATTTTTTCTACTAACTTACTTTATAAATGGTAACATTGGAGAGGCTTAAGAAATAAATTTGAACAAATTGTCCCGTTCAATGAAAATTTGCAGTGATGCATGAATATTCATCGTTTCCATTATCTCCACCACCTTCGTTGATTATGCCACCAGGGTTTCTACTTTGTGCAAAGGATTGACAGAATATTAAACTAATTTTTAATAATTAAATATTTTATAAACCTAGTAATGATAATATGGAAATTGCAGTAACATTATAATGCTACGGGGTCAGTAGAATTACACCTAAAAAGCTATATCTTTATTTAGATTTGTACATAGATCTTGTTACCAAAACCTTCTTTTGGCATAGGTCTAATTGAATTCTAGTACATTAATTTTGTATTAATATTTACGTCCACAAATGAATTCTTGTTCATTTATTTGTTTAGAAATCCATGTCTGTGTAGGATATTCATAAAACAATTTATATAACTGATGTATGCATCGTATCTTGAAATAAAATTAATGATTTCCATATGGTGTTAAATGAGAATTTATAAGGCATTTTTATGTTGCTGGATTATATGTATTAAATATGTAATTTTTATTGTTTAAAATATCTACAATGCAATATTAAATTAGAGATATAATGTATGTTTTATTCAATATACAAATAATGACTTTTGAATTCATTTAGTGATGTAATTTGTTCAAAATTTCATGGTTTTTTAATTTTACAGTTGAAAAAATTTCAATTTCTTTTGTATCTAGCATGTTATGGTTGAAAACATGTTGAATTTATACTTAGGAAAGAAAAATGATATTCCACCAAAAACATTAATGTGTTTTTTTCCTCATAAACAACTTTGTTTGGCACATAAAAATTTGGTTTTACTAGCATTTTTTAAAAAGTTTGAAAATTGACCCTAGAAAAAAAAAATTCATCATTCCAGTATCATCACTTTTTTTCGTTTTGAAGCTATATTTTGCACGAAAATTTCATAGTAAATTTTGTAGTCACTACCATTTTTAAAACATGTTCAAAATTGACCCCTAAAAAATAAAATCATCGTTCCAGTATACATACTTTTCGTTTTTAGCACTATTTTTTATGTTTTCTCGGGGTTTTTTGGGCAGAGTTCCTGTTTTGAGTTTATAGTTCCTGTTTCAAAGTTTACATTCATGAAGACATAGACGACAACAGCAGGTGGTTTTTTACCCACATTGGGTTTCCACCTTATATCTTGGTGTTCTTGTGTGTTGCTTATGTGTGATGCATTACTCTGCTTTTATTGCACTGTCTAATAAATCTCTGATATACTGGTTAAAGTTCAATGCATGATAAATTGGCTAAATCAAAAGTTCTCTACATATATGCTGGTTGCTTTAAGTACAGTCGCATGTACACACTAGTTCACTTAGTTGATGTAGTGTATATAAATCTGTTTGGGAAATAAAATTATTGATTTGATAATACTGATTCACCGCCCTCTCAATATTATTTCCAACATATATATACTCCAAATTTAGTTTTATTACTCTTATTTTTCATTGTTATTTTGTACCAATGTAAGTAAAAAATGTAGAAAGTCTCTAATCATAGATAAATAATCACTTAGTTCATAGAGATATTTTCTATTTTTGTTATGATTCAAATCCCCCCAATAGAATATAAATAAAGGGGAAGATAACTCCACACCTTTAGAATGAGAGAGATTTAATGAATAAGAAGCTACTTTGAGAGGCTAAATTGGCTTTACATTATATTCAATGCATAAGACAAGATGCATATATAGATTTATCTCCTTTGTTATAAATAGGAGATAAAGTGAATATGGCATAACTTATTGTGAAGGTGACCTGACCATAACTAATATAATATTGATGAACAAGGGTTAGGGCCTTAACATTTCCCCCTCTTTAAAAATATTTTCCCTCAAATCTTGTAATTGAGGGTGTTTCCTCATGAATTTCTCATTTTCCCATGTAGCTTCATTTCGAGGCATACTCTTCCACTTGATTAGGGACTCCATAATGATTATATTCTAAAGAGAAAGGCAATATTGATCTATAAGTTTTTTTGGTTCAATAATTAACTTCTCTTATTCATCTAACTCTGAAATATTTGTTTACACTCTCACAGTTTGTCCTATAAGCTTTTATAGGAAAGCTACATGAAAAACCTTATGACTATGAGAAAAAGGCAAATCTAACCCACAATCCACTTTTTAAATCTTGCACAAACTCCTATAGAGTTCATTAAATTTTGGAGCTATTTTTTCATTCTTTTGTTTGAGAGTAGATTGCTTATAAGGTTGTAGTCTCAAAAATACCTAATCACCCTCCTCAAATTTTCTTGTTACTTCATCTTGTTTAGAAACATTTTCTTTAAGAATCTGTGAATATTTTTTTAATTTTTTTAGTATATGAGTCTAATATTTGTACTTCGGAAGGGTCATACAAAAAGGATTTGATACTAGGAGTTGGATAGCTATAAAGAGCTTCAAATGGTGACATTTTAGTAGATTTTTTATACATAATATTATACCATTATTATTCTAAAGGGATACATTTGACTCAATGATATTGGTTTTTTAAATATTAGCAACAAATACAACCTTCTAAACACTTTCTAACTATTTCTAATTGACCATTTTGTTGTGGTTGATATGTTGAACTCATAGTTAGTGTTATTACCCTTATCTTCCATAACTCCTTCCAAAAATTTCTTGTGAATTTTAGACCTCTGTCACTTGCTATTAATTTAGGAAATCCATTAATGCCATGAGTTATCTTCATGAAAATTTCCACCACTTGTCTTATATAATGTGTACTTTGAATTCCACAAAATCATTCATATTTGTGAGTCTATCAATTGTTGAATTACGAAATGGGTATGTATTTACTCTTAATTCCATAACCTTTTTCCTATTTTCTTATCTCTTTCATATCTTGATACGCTAAAATATTGATGGATTATGATAAGAAATGAATGAATTACTCTCGATTAATATTTAGCCACCGTAACTAACTCTTATTCCTTTTTATGCAGAGAAATGACAAAAGGAAAAAATGTTGTTCCCTAGAGACGGAACAACATAAACCAACAAAGGAAGAATCAAGCGCGTTAGTTATGGTTAGGTCAGAGGACGAATCAAGAGGATCAATGCTTAATATGAAGGGCATTAGAAGATAGAATTCAGTTGTGAATACTTCAGTATCTCTCAATCCTGAGGGATCACATTTATCTTTTACTTCTTTCTAACTATAAAAGTAAAAACTCTAGGAGGAAAGGGGAGCGACTTTTTGTTCATTCCAAATTGTAATTTTATAGTACAGACTCTTTCTTTGGAGGAACATGACCATATTGTAATGAGAATTGAGTTCAATGGTTAATATATAATTTACGTTGATGTTCATTTGTATTCTTTGAAGTAGCTTAGCAGTATTCACTGGTGGCTAAGGGCCCGACCTCTGGTGGATCAAATTGCTATCCTTTGTGTTATATATTTCTAAGTCACACAAGTTTGATTGGTTTGATATTTTTCCCATTTTCTGTGAGTTTATCTTATTCGTTGTTTACTTATTTCCTATATTGAAGTTGGTACATTTTCTTTACATGCTTTGCAGCATTGTCATTTGATTCTATCTATGCTTATTGTAGATTAAATTGATTATCAATTAAGGCATTGAATCTTATGGATTACGATAAGAGTGTGGTTATTATAGAATCAGCTGAAAGAGATTGGTTAATGCTACTGAACTCTTGGTTGACATCATTTCCATTTGAATTTCTTAATTGAGATTGAGTGATATTTAGATAGAATCAGCTAGAAGAGATTGGTTAATGCTACTACGCTCTCAGTTGATGCTATTGTCAATTGAATTGCTTGTTTGAGATTTGATTATGATTTCTGTTGAGGACTAAGTCTTGATGCTTAGATGTAATATTTCCTTTAATAGTTGCAATTTGAGTTTTATAAATGCATCCATTTACTCTTGTATCAAAGGTTTATATTTCATTTAAAAAAATACATTAGTCTCTGGATTTATAGCTTGCACATATTGTGTACACTCTTGGAATAAAAGGACTTGCCTGGGTTGATAATTAATGTGAGGCAATTAGGAGTTTTAAAAGATACCTTTTAGTAGCCAACATTTTGGTGTCATTGTTGGGGAGAGTGTTGCCATTTTACAAAGAGTGATGTATATCTGATAATTGATACTGGGAAAGAATTGGGTATTGAAAATGGAAGGTAAGAACCTACGTAATGAGAAAGAAAATTCCTTGCTCCTCTGCCCACTTTTCAGCACAATTATAGAAAAGTAAAGTAGGTGTTTGATGTTTGTCTGCTGAGAGAGAACTGGGTATTAAAAATGGAAGGTAAGATCCTGTGTACAGAGCAAGTAAAATGCTTGCTCCCCCGCCCGCTTTCAGCAGAATTGCTAGGAGTTTAAGGTAGAAATAAACATTTGAATTTTTGCATGAATGACTAAGAAGAAAAGACTGGAAAACAATACAATCCCACACCCCAAACTTGAAAAATCTAAGGGGCTGGTGACCCTTGGATGATCAGCTTTTATTGACGACATCTTAAGAAAAGCTTAATCTTAGCCATCAATAGGTCCCCGAACCGTTATTTCTAGATATCCTACTGTCTCCCTTCAGACCATAGGCTCACCATCTGTAGCCTATGCTAAGGTCCATAGTAAAACTGAAGGGACTGAACAGAGTTTTCAAGATATTGAAAATTTGCAATCAATTCCCTCATAAGAAGGTAATTCTTGCAACATTCATGAATGAGAAAGAGAAACAGGGGAATCCGAGGTTAAACAAGCAGAATCAAGATCTCTTGAGGTGGTAATTGAGCAAAGGACACCCAGTGTCCTAGATCAAGGGAGTGTTGTTAGGATGATTCCCGCCTCTTCTAGACATCCTAGGGACAACTCTCTAGCTCTAGAGATCCTAGAAGGATACTGACATATCTTTGATCCAATGGCCAATAATCCACAAACACCCCAGACCTCTACATTACAATATCCTATTGTTGACATAGCTGTCAATGCCCCCATGAAAACTATCCCTCTACAAAATATTCCCACCTTTCATGGACTCACTTCAGAAGATCCAGATGCATTCCTGTTTGAATTTGACATCCTATGTCGGGGTTATGATTACACCACTGACCCCTAGAAACTGTAGTTGTTTCCCTCCACTTTAAAGGGAGCAACCTTGCATTGGTTTATTGGGACCAAATGAAAACTGCCTTCCTTAAAAAATATCAAGATTATTGCAGATCTAGAGAACTAAAAGATGAGATATTCCAAATGGTAGTTATGCCTAGCTAAACTTTGGAAGAGTATGTGGGGCGTTTCCAATACAGCCTCCAAAGGTATCCCTACAAAAATCTGCCTGATAATGTGTTAAAAACCACGATGATTAAGGGGATGAAATACCAATGGATATAGACACTAAATATCATGGGTAAAGGTGATATCTATCAAGAATACTATGCTAACATTATTTATTTGTGTATCAGGTGCGCGAGGGGTAGTACAAGACTAAAACTAGCTGAACACGATGCGATCACCAAGGATAGCAAAGTCTCTGGTAGAAGCATTACTCGTATTGAAATTGGCAACCCACTGGAAGCTTTCAAAACGGATATTCTGGGAACCTTGACAACACAATTAGACATCATGCAAGCCAAGCAAAAGTAGGTCGAAGCAGAATAAAACTTGGTTATTTTTTGCCCTCGATGCAGGAAGAAACATAGTCAAAAGAATACCCACTGGATATGGTACAAACCTGTGCCATATGCACTAAAGAACATGCCACAGAAAATTTCCCATCGCTCCCAAGATTAAAAGTAGTCTTCAAGGAGGCAGAGGAAGAAGAGAAACCAGTCTACCTATTAAACCAACGTCGCTAATGGAAAGCATGGCAAACTGGTATGCCTACTGACCCATGTTCATTCTTTCAGCCTTCACAATACAATTCTCAGCAATACAAAGGAGCTACATGGCAGAACTAGACACCTTTTCCTAGGCACCACAAGAATTTTCTATGCCACCTTGGTCCAATCAGTCAAATCCGAACTATAGTTCGCCAAATTCCTCTTATTTTCCATCATTCTGGCAGAACAATCCATAGCCATCTCAATGGTCCCCCTCCACTTCACAAAACCAAAACTGGAAATAAAGCTGGCAAAGACCTACGAACCAGCCAGTAGGGATAGTCCCCCTGCTTCAACCTATGCTACCAACACCTTACACATTGCAGCAAAATCATCAACCCAATCTACGACCGCAACTCCCAGCCTGACCCAACCCAAATCCTAACAACATACCAGTCCAGTCGGTACAAATTATTGAAGGTCTGGATCCAGAAACCGAGTTGAGAGAATGTAATGAACTCAAATTGAGGTTTGGACGAATAATTGCACCAGAGGATGATAAAAATATGCAATTGAAAGAACCACTACCTGTAGAACGAACACCTCAAAGGGAGAATACAGTCAAGTAGAAAAGCCACGAACAGACTATTACCTCTTCTCCTCCATTCCCAAAAAGGTTGATTATACCTCGCCTAATCGAATATCCCGACAATCTCCTGGGAGAATTAAAAAATATTTGTATAAAAATCCCCCTCCTCTAGGCTATTCAGGACATTCCAATCTATGCAAAAACCATTAAGGAATTGTGTACCAAAAATCCTACGAGGAAAATAAGGGTAACACCAAATGTCCACGTAGTCAGAACATTGTCTGATTTATTATTAGGCAGAGAGATACCAGTGAAATATGAAGACCCAGGAAACCCTATTGTCACAATACAAATAAATGGATGCTCCTTTCCTAATGCGTTAGTCGATTTAGGGGCAACCATTAATATTCTCACAACAACAACCTGTCAGAGACTTGGCATCACAACCTTACCTTAGATACAACTACGACCTTGTTGGAACTTGCTGACCGTTCAATTATTAAACCAGAAGGGACATTATAGGATGTAATGGTGTCTGTAGATTCTTGGGAGTACCCAGTAGATTTCTTGATTATTAATCCTAGAAACTGGCTAGATGGACATCCTCTAATATTAGGAAGACCTTGGCTAGCGACCGCAGATGCTTATATAAGCTGTCGAATAGGAAGTATGACTATAGCTAGAGGAAATTATGTGAATAACCTAGCTTTATACCCTCCAACTCAGCCAAACCTAACCATAATAAAAACTAGGAAGCAACCTGTAACATATTTAACTGAAAATATTCGATCACCAATAGCTGTAACAAATGCTCTTGAATTTAAGAACCAAACAGAAGATGATATTATTAACACTTACATTAACCACCCAACTGTCGTGTCTAATCTAAAATGTCACATGATTGAAGCAGTCCTTGATAATGAAATTGAATAAGATCCCTTAAAAGATATCAATGACCAAACAATACCAACAACAACTGTCTATAACAGAAAACCTATTGAAATTGAGCTAAGGGAGTCCTTAACATTAATAAAAACTTGAGTGATGACCAGCAATAGAAGCTTATTCAAATCCTTAGGAAATATAAAGGGGATTTCGCTTGGGATTACCCAGATATGAAAGGGATTGACCCCCAATTATGTATGAACCACATCTACACTGAAAAATATGCGAGACCCATTGGACAATCTCAGCGAAGATTAAACCCTCACCTAAAGGATGTTGTTAAACACAAACTACAGAAACTGTTAGATGTAAATTTCATCAATCCTATATATGATAGTAAATGGGTTTCTCCATTAGTTGTGGTTCCTAAAATCAATTGGAAATGGCATATATGTGTTGATTCAAAGAGCTTAACAAAGCAACGCAAAAAGATCATTTTCCCCTTCCATTTATTGACTAGGTTCTAGACAGATTGGCAGGTAAAAAATTATTCTCTTTCCTGGATGGCTTCAATGGCTACAACCAAATCCAAATTTCCCCTAAAGACCAAGATAATACTACCTTCACCTACCCCTGGGGGATGTTTTCTTACAAGGTATTACCTTTCGGACTGTGCAGTGCACCTGCTACAGTCCAAAGAGCCATACTCAGTATTTTTGCAGACTTGATAAACGAGGGATTAGAAGTGTACATGGACGATTTTACACCCTATGGAGATGAATTCAAGTAGGCATTATAGATGCTGGAGAAAGTCCTAGAAAGATGCATTGCTACTAGGCTCTACCTAAGCAACGAGAAATGCCACATGATGATGACAGAAAGCCTAATCCTGGGTTATTACATCTCAGCAGCTAGAATTTACGTAGATCCAATAAAAATTCAAGTAGTCCTCTTACTACCTATCCACTGCACTCAAACAGAGGTACGTAGTTTTTTTGGGATTTTCTGGATATTATCGGAGATTTATAAAAAACATCTCCCAAATTATTGCACCGTTATATGCTTTAACATGAAATATCGATTTTATATGGACTGAAAAATGTGGCATTTCCTTTGCAGAAGTAAAACAGCTAGTATCAACAGAACCAGTACTACGGGGCCCAAACTGGGATTTACCATTCCAGATTTCATCCGATGCATCAAATACGGCCATTGGAGCATTTCTTGGCTAAGAAGAAGAAAAGAAACCCTATGCGATATACTACATCAGCAAAAACTTAACTCCTGCTGAGTTGAATTACATAGTGACCGAGAAAGAGTTTCTAGTTGTAATCTATGTTATTAAAAAATTCAGACACTATATAATATGATACCCTATGGTCCCATATACTGATCACTCTGCTATCAAATATTTAGCTAATAAACCTATTACGAATGGAAGAGTGACACGATGGTTAATCCTTTTGTAGGAATTTGACATAATGATCAAGGGTTGACCAAGAAAGGAAAATCTGGTGGCAAACTTCCTCTCACGTGTGCCAAGAACAGACGATGCAGCGGTGGTAGAAGACAAGTTCCCCGATGAGCACCTATTTGCTGTGACCGTGAAAGCACCGTGGCATACAGATGTTGCGAATTACTTAGCAGTGGGAAAACTACCCAAACACCTGATGCCCAGAGAAAGAAAATTAATAGTGCAATGCAACACTTGGTTCTCTTGGATTGGAGGATACCTCTTTCACACAGGAGCCAATATGCATATCCGCAGGTGTAACAGGGAAGACTAAATCACGATATTCTAAAATCCTGCCACGATGGACCTTACGGTGGACACTTTGTTGACAGCTGGACTGGACATAAAATCTTACATATGGGCTATTATTGGCCCAAGATTTTTAAGGATGCCAATAAATTTGTCCAGGCATGCGACAACTACCAAAGAATGGGTTGCCCTGGCTAGTTTGACGAGATAACCCTACATCCACAATTAGTCATCGAACCTTTTGAACATTGGGCATTAGATTTCATTGGCGCAATAAATCCATCATCTAATCAAAGGTCATATATATTGGTTGCAATGGAATATGTGACTAAATGGGTGGATGCAGTAGCATTACCAAGAGCAACATAGGACACAGTAATTAACTTTCTTTTCGAAATTTTCGTGCAGTATGGCTTGCCTAGAGAAAATCCAATTGCTGCTACACTAAAAAATCATCACATTTTGCACAGAATCACATCTCCATACCATCCGCAGGAAAACGGCGAGGTAGAAAGTACCAACAAAGTAATCGAGGTCATTCTAACAAAGACAGTCGCCTCGCATAGATGAGACTGGGCTACCCGATTTTGGGTTGTGTTATATTCTTTCCATGACTAGCCCACATAGTTAACCGGGGGGTTACAGGGGGAGCGGAGCCCCCACCTTCCTTGCGCCGATTGTGTAGCGGGGGGGTCACATGGGGTTTGAGGCGTACCCGTGACCCTACTTTATGGGGTCTAGGGTAGCGCCCCGGAAAATTTTAGTTTTGGACCCTATGTTAGGTTGGGTGGACCCACCTATGGTTTTGTGCATGATTTTCGCACATGTTTTTTGGACGCGATAGTTTTCAGTCCATGGTATTGGATGCGATGGTTTTCGGTCCATGGTATTGGATGCTTCAGCATGTATAAATATGTATTATAACACTGAAAGGAAAATAATGAAAAATCAAGCTGGTAGTCCCAGTTTTGGGATCCAGGGGAAAATCTCTGTGTATATGTGTTTTATGTGTTATGCTCTCACATTGTTTATTTGATGTGTTTTAGAATTTGTATGCAGGTAATTTTTGTATGGGGTTAAAACCTGAACCCAATTGCCAGAAGCCATGTGGGCATATCGCATGACTTGGAGGAATACCATAGGACACTCCCCATATCAGGTGGTGTTTGGTAAGGAACTTATCTTCCCCATAGAATTTGAAATTTGGACATTGATGATAGCCCAAGAAGTAGGGATGGATTTGAATGAAGCACAGATTAATATATTACAACAAATAAATGAATTGGATGAAATCCGGCTATCGGCTCTTCAACATATTGCACTTATTCAACAAAAAATAGAAAAATGGCATGACACCCTCATCAAGAAAAAGATATTCCATGAAGGCAACTGGGCACTTCTGTACAATTCCAAGTTTCATGATTTCTCGGGAAAACTCCAAACGAGATGGTTAGGTCCCTACGAGATAAAACAGGTGCACGATAATGACACCCTCACATTAGCCACCATTGATGGGTTTGGATACTCTTTTAAAGCAAATGGGCATCGGGTACGCTTCTACCACAAACCACTTACAAGGGAATCCTTTTGCCAACAAATATGTGAAGATTCTATGATACAAATTCTCACTGCAAAAGGAAACTCTTTGAAAACACCAATCCCATAAAGAATTTATTTTTGAAACTTGTACATGCAATTGCTTTTATGTTTTTTTTTTCTATTCGATTGTATTTGCTTAGAACAGTAGAGAGGATTGTTTGTTGGTTTTTTTCGTGTTTTCCTTTATTGTTCCCTACAGGGAACAACACTTTTCACGTGTGTTTTTCTTTGATATTCCCTACAGGAAACAACTGTTATTCCCTATAGGGAACAACACTTTTCGTGTGTGTTTTTCTTTGTTGTTCCCTACATGGAACAACTGTTGTTCCCTTTAGGGAACAACACTTTTTATGTGTATTTTTCCTTGTTGTTCCCTACAGGGAATAGCTATCGTTCCCTATAGGGAACAACACTTTTCATGTGTGTTTTTCTTTGTTGTTCCCTACAGAGAACAACTATTGTTCCCTATAGGGAACATCACTTTTTGCATGTATTTTTCTTTATTGTTCCCTACATGGAATAGTTGTTGTTCCCTATAGGGAACATTGCCTTTTGCGTGTATTTTTCCTTGTTGTTCCCTACAGGGAACAACTGTTGTTCCCTACAAGGAACCACTGTTGTTCCCTATAGGGAACATCACTTTTTGCATGTATTTTTCTTTGTTGTTCCCTACAGGGAATAGTTGTTGTTCCCTACAGGGAACATTGCTTTTTGCGTGTATTTTTCCTTGTTGTTCCCTACAGGGAACAACACTTTTTGCGTGTATTTTTCTCTGTTGTTCCCAATAGGGAACAGTTGTTGTTCCCAACAGGGAACAGTTGTTGTTCCCAATAGGGAACAACACTTTTTGCGTGTATTTTTCTCTGTTGTTCCCTATAGGGAATAGTTTTTGTTCCCTATAGGGAACAATGCTTTTTGCGTGCATTTTTCTTTATTGTTCACTATAGGGAACAAAAATTTTTGCGTGTATTTTTATCTATTGTTCCTTATAGGGAACAACACTTTTTTCGTTTATTTTTCCTTGTTGTTCCCTATAGGGAACAGTTGTTGTTCTCCATATGGAACAACACTTTTGCGTATGTTTTCTTTTGTTGTTCCCTTCAAGGAACAACACCTTGTGAGTATTTTTGAGAGCACCCTTTCTTCCCCTTGCATGATCATTCCTAGCCCATCCCATTTCACTCTTTATGATCCTCTTTATGGCTTAAAAGTACAATACATATCTAAGGACAATAAGTATAGAGTCTACTAAAGCAGGCGAATATCTTGAATATTATCATCTTTAACAAGATTGCTTTGTGATGATCGAAAAAGAAAGGACACAATTATCTATATCACTTCATTGTCCTCATTTCCGCTATAAATGAAACTGATTGATTATCTTTATCATGTTGGTTCTCCCCCGTCTCATATAATTCTCTCTGTTTATTATCAATAAGATTATGGGTATATTTTTTTCTATTGATATGTTCAAACTTCTTCCACCATCCCTACTCTTAAGGAGTACTGAGCCACCCTCTATATATAAAACGAGGAGTGTTAAGATATATATATATATATATATATATATACTAACAATTTTATGATTTTTTTCCACAAATGGAGGATAGGGTGTCTCATTATGGGCCAACCTACTATGATCATAAGGAAGGAGCAAAGTGTCATTCCCACTATGGCCACCACACCAGCGATATGATCCAACGGATGCATGAAGAAACAAAGTCCTTGGAAAAGGAGGTCTCATCACGAGCCAGCCTGACCACTTTCGCTACTTCCCAGTGAATGGAAATGTGTTCATCTGGTTATCATGCTAGCACATTGGTCTTTACTATGGACATCATAATGCACTTCCCCAATTATACATAGAGGACCATGGCTCCCAAGGGTTAGAAAGCAACTCTATCGAAGCTATGGATGCCTATAAGCAACAAAAGCTCTTCTTATGGTCTTGAAGTTTTATTTTCTACATCAATAATTATTACAATGCCCTTTTCTTATGTTTCTATTTTTTCTATGGAGAGATTATTTCCCTAACTTACCTTGAACCTTTATGCATGAGTTAATCTTTTTAAATAAATCACAACATTTTCAAGTGGAGTAACAGCGATAAAGTATCATCTCCTACGTATGCTGTCCTTTTTCTTTATCGCATCACCTCACGACATCTTATCACTTATTAATAATTCTTGTTACATGCCTTGTTTTCATTACTCCAATATCCTTTTATGATCCTTTCATTAATATACGTACTCTGCCACTTTTATTACACAATCCATCACCCCTATAATTCACCACTAGCACATCATCTTTTCATCCATTCGGTCGTAGGCGACCTATCACTTTGAGAGGAGACAAGGACCTTGAGTATACTCATGCATGCACTGTCATCTTTTCATTTGATTTTGTAGAATAATACGACATCCCATAATCACAGAGCGTGTGGTATTATAACAGTCCTCGATAACAGTATTTATGTTTATAAAACATCACCTGATAGAGCCATTACAAACATTTGATGTTCCATCTCTCGGATCTACTCATTGTTGTGCCTTCTCCACTGCACTGATTGTTTGCAGAAGTCAAGCATCATGGGAGGAAAAATAGTGTGCCAAGAACCTTTAACATTGGCTTTCTTCGATGAAGCCAGGGAAATTCTAGCTCGCGTAGGATGGACAACAGATTTTACAAGATTTCAACCCCCAAATGAGGAAATGGCCATTGAATTCTTACAACATCTACAGAATGGAAAATTGTTGGTTAGAGGTAGAAAAATCACCATAACAGATGTCGTGACAGTAGAAGTGTCTGCGTTGTCGGCAAAAGGACCAGTATGGGTTGACAAGCGATTAAGGTTGCATGATGCTATGGAGGTTTTTAGGGACGAAGGACAAGAGCTAATCAAGAAGGGTAAAGGCATTCGTCCATCTTCTCTCGGAGAGCCATGGGGAGAATTGACATGAATTTTCCAGAACTATATTACCTAAGATGGCTGTAGAGATGTGGTAAGGTCGTGACAACTCAAACTTTTAGTAGTTTTAAAACAAAAATGCTCTGTTAATTTGCGTGCACTGTTGAATTCATTATTGCATGACACTACCAAGAGGCTGAGACGGTCTCAACATCCAGAAACAGTAGTTAGCCACCATTGTCCGATCAGGTTAATAGTTAGTCACAACCTTTCCCAACAACAATCAATCTGGGATGATCTCATATCATTCCTCGAAAGAGCTGAAAACCTGCTAACACCTAACCCTATTCCAGAAAGAAAAAGGATTGCCCTTTTAGGAAGCAGATCTCACAAACGCGGACGATCTACAAGGTTGAAGTCAAACCAGGGAGCGCCTGAAATTCCTCAAGGTAGAACTAGTAAACCCATAGAATTATCCACCCCGGTAAATGTACAAGACTTGCAACCAGAGTCAGGAGGACAAGATAACCCTAAACCAGAATCTGAGGAAGGAGCAGGGCATCCTGACGATGAATGAATAAATGAAGTGGGGCCTCCTCCAACACTAAATATTAGTTCTCAAGACGATATTTTGAACGATTTCAAGGTAGGGATGGCCCAGGTCCTGGCCAACATGAACGTCTACATGAAGCCTGAAGAACCGCTTAATCCTAACTTAGGAGAAACCCAATCTCCAGGGAATTCTGGATATACCAAAATTTTGTCTTCCTCAAATGATAGAAACCACGAAGCGGAAATAGATACAGAGGCTATTCAGGAATTAGAGAACCAATCTGGTGACACGCTTCCAGTGGTAAACACTCATGAAGGTCTAGGCACAGAAAACATAGGCCAAGAAGAGGAAGCAAAGACAGAGGTTATTCGAGAGTCTGATAATCAATCTGGAGACATGATCTTATTGGAACAAAGCTAGGGTGAACAACCGGGCTCTTTAGAGAAAGAAGCTATTAACGAGACTATTAGCAGACCAGTTACTCCTCAGAAAAGGTACAGATCCATAAGGAAATTGAAGAAATTAAGAAAAGAACACCAGAAGCTTCGTAAGACGGTCAAGAGGCTCCAAAGAAAAATAAAAGAAATCACAATGGGAAAGGTTCCAAAAAACACCCCTGAGGTAGTAAATGTGGTCGTGGAAATAGAATTATGTGAACATAAGGCTACGGGAACTCAAACTAAGTTCATACCTACTCAAACAATTGTCACTCAAGAAGGACTATATGCAGATTTAGTAGACGTAGCTACTCAGACAGAGGTTTGGACTTCCTACAATAAAGAAGTACAGACATAAGATATCCCCTCTTATATCATAGGCACTCAGACGGACATACAAGCCAAAGATATTATGATGCACCATGACCTCATTCTACTAAATCTTTAGGAGGAATTGGCACAAGCCCAACTGGCGTTGGAACGATTTGAACAAGAGACCATTTCCTGGTAGAAATATCAAGAGTTGTAGAAATAGCTTCAGGAACTGACTATAACAGAGAGCGAGACTTTTGACGGGTGTAGAAAGGCAGAAGAAAAAATGGAGAAGATCAAGTTCAAGCTAGACAGAGTCATAAGTCAGACAAGCACCATCTACTCACTATATTCGGATGTCCTGACATGTAGGTCTCCCACCACCAATTATGCCTCGTTTTTATTAGAATGGTACCTATTATTGAAAATCAAAGCCATAAGAGTTGGTAAACCAATTGAATTAGGGACAATTGAAGATTTTATAAATTGTTGCAAGCAACATGGCGTAAAGTTCCAAAGGCTTCTTTGTGAGTTTTATCTGCACAATTTCATATTAGAAAACGAGGTGGAAAAGAACCCTAACCCTTTTGTAGGAGATGTTCAATTCCAGGATTTTATTTCATTTGCAGTTAACCAACTCAAATGGTTTAAATCTTATAATTCATTTCAAAGACAGGAACATGGATTGGATATTTGGGTGAGAAGTGAACCTAAACACCCCTTACAAATGTTTGCCAATCATAAGAGTTTGATGAAATGAGAAGGGGTGATTAAAACTTTAGGGCCCATACATAAGGAGATTGTGCAAAAAGGAATATCATATTTCCTCTCCATTAAAGAAAGATCTCTGACTGCATCTAAGCTTAGATGGAAGATCTCCACTAATAGTGTGAAAGATAGGGAACCATTTAATTACATAAATTTTAAAGCTGTTGTGGCCTGTATGGTCACCTACAAAAATATTATTTTGAGAGAAGGACCTTATTGGTTAGGATGCTAGTTTCAAAGTCCCATTATTTGATATCCCCCTGAAGGGTATCAGGCTGACTACGAATTGCCTGAAGGACAGGAAGGGCCCGCCTTTGTGCTTCTGGCTCAACATCATGGTTTTAGACCAATTTTTGACGCTTTCTCTCTAGCCTACTCTTTAACTGCACTACATAAGAACTATTTACTTTTCATGAGGAAATGAAACAGGGTAAGTAGGGGAGTATGTTGAGTTACACAATGGGTATGTATTTACTCTTAATTCCATCACATTTTTTCCTCTTTTATTATCTCTTTCATATCTTGATACGCTAATATATTGATGGATTATGATAAGAAACGAATGAACTACTCTTGATTAAGATTTAGCCACCGTAACTAAATCTTATTCATTTTTATGCAGAGAAACGACGAAAGGAACAGTTGTTGTTTCCTAGAGATGGAACATCATAAACCAACAAAGGAAGAATGAGGCGCATTAGTTGCAGTCAGGTCGGAGGACGAATTAGGAGGATCAATGCTAAATATGAAGGGTGTCAAAAGATAGCATTTAGTTGTGAATCCCTTAGAATCTCCTGATCCTGAGGGATCACATTTATCTTTTACCTCTTTCTGACTATAACAGTAAAAACTGTAGGAGGAAAGGGGAGCGAATTGTTGTTCATTTCAAATTGTAATTTTATAGTACAGACTCTTGCTTTGGATGAACACGGCCATATTGTAATGAGAATTGAGTTCAATGGTTAATATATAATTTATGTTGATGTTCATTCGTATTCTCTGAAGTAGCTTAGTAGTATTCGTTGCTAGCTAAGGGCCCAGCTAGTGGATCAAACTGCTACCCTTTGTGTTATATATTTCTAATTCACACAAGTTTGATTGGTTTGATATTTTTCCTATTTTCTATGAGTTTATCTTATTTGTTGTTTACTGATTTCCTATATTGAAGTTGGTACATTTTCTTTACATGCTTCGAAGCATTGTCATTTGATTCTATCTATGCTTACTATAGATTAAATTGATTATCAGTTAAGGCATTGAATCTTGTGGATTATGATAAGAGTATGGTTATTATAGAATCAACTGAAAGAGATTGGTTAATGCTACTGAACTCTTGGTTGACATCATTTCCATTTGAATTGCTTAATTAAGATTGAGTGTGATTTAGATAGAATCAGCTAGAAGAGATTGGTTAATGCTACTACGCTCTCGGTTGATGCTATTTTCAATTGAATTGCTTGTTTGATATTTGATTACGATTTCAGTTGAGGATTAAGTCTTGATGCTTAGATGTAATATTTCCTTTAACAGTTGCAATTTGAGTTTTATAAATGCATCTGTTTACTCTTGTATCAAAGGTTTATATTTCATTTAAACATTACTCTCTGGATTTATAGCTTGCACATATTATGTACACTCTTGGAATAAAAGTACTTGCCTGGGTTGATAATTAATGTGAGGCAATTAGGAGTTTTAAAAGATACCTTTTAGCACCCAACATCATTGACCATAAAAATGACATCCTTACATTCTGATTTTGGCAAAATTGTAACGAAGCCCACTAGTATCTCTTTGCAAATTTGATTAGGTATGTATAAATGTTGAAGTAATCATACATCCTTGACTATCTCTTATTGATTCCTTTAGCACACCTAGCATTCTCTTAACAATTTTTGTATATATTTCTTCATTCCTTCATCAAAAGAACATATTTTAGTCTGTTAATTGGTTTTAGACCCTAAATATTCTACCATTTTGAGACTCCCTTAATATTTTTTGTTTCAAATTTGATTTATGGCATTAAAATATCCTACATTTGTACCAAATGATGTCTCCCTTCCACTCCAATGTTCCATAGAGCATTTTCCTTTATCTAGACATTTTATTTTCTGTCTTGCACTTGTCTTTTTTCCATTCTTGGAAATCTTCTTCCACCAACAAATGAATGGAATATATAATAGAATATAAATTGTATGATTCTTGTATTTTATAAATGGAATCTAATACCACATTGTCCTTCCCTTTTTTTTAGATATTTTGAAATCAAACCCTTATGTTTTTTCTACCCACTTTTATTTCTCTTTTGAAAACATTGTTTGCAGCTCCAAAAAGTACATTATACTACCATGCTTCATCTTGACTTCAAAATGTCTGCCAATGAGATATTATCACCATTTTTTATTACACATGAAATTACTACCATTTCCTTCTAATTTGTTATTTCACCAAGTATTTTCCCTTGAATTGCCTACTTTAGAAATCTAATTGGCACCCTTCTTGCACCAATGTTGCTCCAACTGCTTGTCTTCATGGATCATATTCATTTATCAATGTTTTACCAAAATCAAGCTTTGTCAATACTTGTGTATAATACATAACATATTTTAAGGGTAATAATGTCAAGGTGGCCTCTTAATTCTATACAAGAATTTATTTCTTTAAAAGAGATGCAAGTGAGCCTACCATGCATGCACAATTCCTAACAAATTTCCTATAATGTCTTGTAAGACTCAAAATTCCTTTGGGAATCTTAGTGTTCTTAAGAATGGACCATTTTGTGATAGATTGAATCTTTTGAGGGATCCACCTTGACCCCTTCTCATGATATAGTATGCCCAAAATACTCAACTTCTTGTTTCCCAAAAGCTCATTGGGACCTTTTTACATACAGTTATTTGTTCTCAATAATTTCTAAGGCTTTATCCAATTATGTAATGTATTCTTCCAATTATTTTCTATAGATAAGCATTAATCAAAGAAAACCAACATAAATTTTCTAAGATGAGGTTAAAAACAAATTATCATCAGGCTTTAAAAGTAGAAGGAACATTGGTCAACCAAAAATACATGACCAAGAACTCATAGCGCCCTTATAAAAGTTGTTTTGGGAATGTCTTCTTCTCCTAATATGATTTGGAGGTATCTTAGTTTAAGATCTTTTTTTGTCAAATAAGTCGCACCATGATCTCATCTAATACCCATTAACATTTGGAACAATAAATTTATCCTTGATGATGTTTTTTTTTAGATCTTTGTAATTAGGACACATCCTCTAAGCATAATCTTTTCTTCTCATTGTCGCTACTTGGGATAAAATGGAACCCTTTCTTGGTTGAATAATACCAACATCCAACATGTCTTGTAAAAAATTATCAATCTCCCCTTTTGTTAATATGGATATATATAGTTTCTATGAATGATTGAGGAGAATTTTTGCAATATTTACACTATTGAAATTATTTTTCTCCATGATGCAAACACTAAATATCACGAGTGTGGAATTCCCTTCAAGGAAGGATTGTTTGTGAGTGAGCATGGATAAATATAAATGGTTCCATGATGTCTTTAGGATCGTGGGTATCATCCGCCTCCTACACCTCCTTTCTCTCCCAAGACTTTACCTTCTTCAACGATCTCAACTTTCAATGTCATAGCGAATGTTCCCCAAGATCCACAAGTCCAAAACATATCACTTTGTTAAAAAAAAATGGACAATATCCAATGAGTTCAAGTTAATCTAAGAAAATACAAATCCATGGCTCTTAGTGTGGCTGAGAGAGGGATGGTAGGGAAATTCATATGGATTTGTCCATCCCCCATAACCATGTGTCTATCGAATCAACAAGAATTGGAGGCCACTAATGAAGGGGTAGATTAGTTGCTCCTTTTGTGGAGATGGATTTTATTTTTCCTTTTTGAATCAAAAGAAGATAGAGATTCGATATTCAGACGTTTCCCTTGCTTTATGGGTGTTCATGGTTTATATTTGGATAGATGGAATCCATACTGCAGCCTAGAAAATGATATTCCTTGAGAAGTGCAAGTGTGGGTCAAGTTAACACATATCCCCCTACACTGCTATAATGATGAGACTCTTAGACACATTGGAAATATACTTGGAAAGTGCATAAATTGAGTTGAGACCAAAGAATCAATGTTTGCATGCACAAAAGCATGTGTAGAAGTAGATCTAGAAAAATGGATCATAGAGGTAGTACAACTTACATTGGACAACCAGTCCTTCATTTGGTAAGTTGATTATGATTAGATCCCATTCAAATGCAAGAAGTGCCATGAATATGGGAACTTCGTAAAAAATTTCACAAAAGTTGAAACACCTCAAAAGAAGCAGGAGGAAGAAAATTAATGGAAAGCCCCTAAGTAAGGCATGATCCAAACAAGAAACCAACAAACAAGGATCGAAGACAACATGCAACCCTCTTGTCTTCTCTTAAAGTTGTAGGTGGAGTGTAAGGATCAACTTATGGTAAAGGGTGGAAAGATCGTAATTTGAATCAATACAATACATTGGAAATTGAATGTGAGGGATGGGAAAACATGGTAGTAGAGGATCCAAGGCTAAATCCAATAATTGAGAAAGAAATTCCCTCATCCCCTCCTAAAAAGATACTTGCACTAGAATATTCTCCTATGCATATAGAGCCTAAGGAAGGGGATCTCTCTGAGGAGGAATAATTTCACTCTCCAACCTCATGAAAGCCTATGTATGATTTGCTCACCTTAGAAGAGACATATCAAACATTGAAGTGGAAAATGAATCCAAGATCCCAAAATATGGAAGAAGGAAGGGATAAATAACTAATAAGGAAGTAAGGACCAATAATGTAGAAAGAGATCATGAAAGGGGAATCCAAAAAATATTCAATGTTATGTCAATCAAAAACTTGAGGAATACCAAGAAGTAGAGCACCGTGGACCCCATTTATGGGAGTTCCAAATTTCAATAAATAATTAATCAATGATAAGCGAGAATATAACATAAGAAGTCTCATAAGGATAGAAAACCCACAAATCCTCATCTAGTAAACTAAATTGGGTGAATAGGAAGCCCTACTAAAATTCATAACACTATGGAAAGGAAACAATGCTTCAGCTATATCTTCAAGATGAACTTATGGGAGTGTCTGCACTCTATAGAAATCATCTCCATTTAGACTATTAGAGGAGGAAAAATAATCCCATTAGATAATTTCGAGACTCCTCCATCTCCATTCTGACAAGGTTTTCAAGGTCCTCAATGTGTACATTCCCAACTCATATAAGACAAAAATATGTGTTGAGATTCTATGATGGACCTATTAACTTTTCTATAGTTTTATGATTAGCACAATAATTTATTCCAATTTTCTTCAATTAGCAAACAATGTATTTGATCAATCCAATCTTCTAGTAACAATAATCAATTGTAGATAGAACAATAAATCTAATGCACAATAAAAGACAACCAAGAAAAATAACAATAGACACAAGATTTGGTCAAAGACCAGGGAAAAGCCCCATAAGGGGTAAAACCCTTTCAAAATTCTTCTTCTTTTAGATTGTCATCAAATGTTTAGTAGAGAGATACAATGTTCTGAATCATAAAAAAAAGAGTCAAAGTAAAATCTTTGACATATCCAACAATCAACTAACCAATCTTCAAAAGATGAACCTAAAAGTCAAATCTACAAATTCTGTGAAATTCAATAGCAGCAAATGATGCACTAACAAGTCCAAAAGTCTATAGTCAAAGAACCCAACATTCTTTGTTGGTCAGACCTCTATCAAAACAGTGATCAAAAGTTTGGTCAAAGGAGAGAGAATGTCTGCGGTCAAACTTCAAAAAATGTGGTCAAACTTTAGTCAAAGGCCTACAATCAAACCAAGTCAAACTTCCCAAATTTTTTTTCCTTTTCCCAATGAATTTAGCCTCCAAAATTATAGTTTTCCAAGTCAAAATTTCAAGTCAATGTTGGTTAATGGAATTTTAAACTGTTCCAATTAGAAAGACAATGCATAAATTAGATGTATCCTCCTTTCCTTCACACCTATGAGTTTGGACCTTCAAATTATAGATATGTATGAACCAATCAAGAGAAGAGAGAGAATATGTGATGATATGATTTTGCTCCAAAGTGATGTGAAAGGAGGTCTACTTATATGAGTCTTAGGAGGTCGAATTAACTTGCCCAGGCCGACTTGTAATTTTGTGCACATGTCGATTTCACCTTGAAAATTATATTTTGCCTTGACCAAATTAAATTATTCCAAGGGCTACGAGGGGTCTTTCTTGATGAGGAAGGTTGTCCAATGGAGGGAATTTCTCCTTGAGCTACCAAATTAACACTCCCTCTCAGCTAGGGAGAAATTTTCAACTGCATCATGAATCTCATCTCAAAAATATCGTCATTGTCATCATTGAACCAAGTCATATCGCATCTTTGCTCATTTTTTGAACACTGTCTAATCTAAAGAAGAATAACCATAGCAAGGGAGCTCAATCTACCACCCAATATCGAAGGAAAACAGGTAGGATACTACTTATCGTGAGGTAAGGATCACAACTATCCTATTATTCACTGATATTCCCACCTTGACCCTCAAGATTCAAGTGGTAGAACATTTGCATCCCATCACTTGGGGGAGATACACACTTACCAACAGTAAGGATCATCCAAGCCCAAGTATCCTCACTGACTAGCGACATGGGTGGCAATGCCTACAAGCCCAGCTTGTGGGTAGTATGCATACTAGGGTATACTTGGTAGGGGGGGTACACACTTACCATTTTTGGTAAGGATCATACACGACCCTATAATGGAAATAGGGGAGATACACACTTACTGTGAGGTACGGATTAGACACACAAAATTTCCATTAGTTCCCTCAACCCCAAGATCTCCTTGGTTTAATTCCTCTCCCTAGGAGCTTAGATAGGGGCAAAGAGCATAGCTTAGTGTCCTCAATTAACCAAGACCCTCACGGGGGAGGGTCAAATTCATTAGTTGAAGTTGGTCTATGAAGACAAAGAACTTCCCGTTTGGAAATTCCTTGGTAATAATGTTTGTTATCTGCTCATATGTCAAAATGTGATGGAGTCTCACTGCCCCTCTCTACATCATGTCTCAAATATAGTGATACCTTATCTCAACATGCTTGGACTTGTCATGGAACATGAGATTATTTTCCAATTGGATCCCACTCTTGTTGTCATAATATATCACTATTGTATCCAAAACCTACTCAAACAACCCTCAAAAGAGCTTACTCAATTATACAACCTCACAAATTGCCATGCTGGCAGCAATATAATCAACCTTAACAGTACTAAAGGCATTGAAATCTTGCTTCCTACTCATCCAATATATCATAGAAAAACATAAACTAAAGAAGCACCCTGATGTGCACTTCCTATAAATAACATTTCCGATGCAATCAACATCAGTATGCCCATGAAGTTTCACATCTTTGGCAGTATATATCAAACCAAGATTAATCATCCCATGAAAATATATCAAAACATGCTTGGCAGTAGCTTAGTGTTCATGAAGAGGCTTAGTCATGAATTGACTCGAAGTGTTAAATGAAAAAAAAATGTGTGGACGGGTGCTCACAAGGAACATTAGTGCCCCAATCAACCGTTGATACTCATACGGATTCACCAAGTTAGTTCATGTAGCATCTCCACACAACTTCTTGAATTTCGTCACCATCTGTGTGTCCATGGACTTGCATTCTCCCATTACAAATATTTCCAACAATTTCACAACATATTTTCCTTGAGAAAGGAAAATCTCACCATGATCTAGATCTTGGGGGCTAAGATTTGAGAACTCCCAGAGAGAAGAAAACAAAAAACACAAAGATTTATTTTATTATAAAAATAGGGGAAACTTGTTATAACTACATTGTGTGGACAAATCTGTCCTTTTACAAAGTGAGGCCCAAATTTATAGCCTTTTGAGTTATAATACCATAGGTAATTACCATGGGTAAATATGATGGGTGGATGTGACTTTCCATTTGGATCATTCATCCCTCCTTAGTAGGAAATGGTACCCATTGCATAGAGTTCCCTCCTGAGAAGCTTTTGTTGAACATGAGCCAATGAAGAGAAGAGTTTTCATGGTGGACCCATAACATGGGTTTTCGGATGACCCAAAGTCAAGATTTATTGAAGACCGGGGTTTTGTGTGGTTGACCCATAATAGTGGGTTTGTGGATGACCCATAACCATGATGAATGAAGATTGAAGATAAAGATACCTTGTAATGCTTGTGAGCTAATTGTGATAATGATAGTGTATAGTGTAGAAAATGGACCTCAATGCCAAGAATTAGAGGAGTTTTGAGGTCTAGAACAGGCCTCGTAAGAAAGTTGTACAACCAAAATAAACTTTATAAGAACCAACAGGATTCAAGATGATGATGTCAACCATGGGAGATGATTCACATTTTTGGAGTAAAAAAACAAAGAGATTAAAAAATAATAAAATAGTAAAACTACTTTTTCAAATCGTATTTTCAACTTAGATCCCTAAGGTGTTACTCAAATTTTGAGAAGGAGTCCTCGTTGGATGCAAAATTTAATTACTAATCCAAGGATTACCCATGTTGCATACTTTCAATGGACCATGCTATACGAAAAATGAGAAATACATGAAAAACGTGATTGTAATCACGTTTTTCATGTATTTCTCATTTTTCGTGTAGAAGGGACCATAAAAAGTATGCAACATGCATACTCCTTGGATGAGGAATCCAATTTTGCATCGGATGCGTGTTTCAACTTGAAATTTGAGTAATCCCATAGGGTGATAAGTTAAAAATATGAGTTGAAAAAATAACTTTTTTTTTTCCCTCTAAAATTTGATGATGTAATCTAATCCTATTTTATTATTTCCACTATTATTTTATAATTTCCTTAGGAGGCCCATTTTAGACCTCAAAACTCCCCTAATGGGTTTTGTGTGGTTGACCCATAATTGTGATGAAAAAATATCTGAGGGTATAGATACCATATAATTCTTGTGGCGAACTATTATGCTGGAAGTGTGTGGCCTAGAAAATGGACTTTGGTGGCAAGGGTTTTGTGTGGTTGGCCCATAACCGGGATGAAATAGTTTTCTTGTCGATTTTCTTGGTAGGAATCTAGTGGCTTATCTTTGTAAATTCTCATCATCCAATGAGATGTGGTAAAGGCTTCCTCCAAGTAATCAAGTTTTCCTATTTCAATTTACTAGGCTTGATCCCACCTAGTAGGCCTTCCATAATCAGTGCTAAGCTTCCCAAATATACAATAGCATAATTTATACATAAGATAGGTCAACACTTTAAGCGTTTCCCTTTTTTCAATACAAAACTCTCCATTAACAAGATAATTAGACTTCTCTTTCCATGACAAGGAGGACACGTTTTTCGGACATATCTATGTTCAACTTTTCCACATACACATCTGTATCATATAGTGTAGACTCCATAGTCACACCATCATCGAAAATATCCCTCACTGGATGGAATGGAGGAGGGCTAGTGATATCATAATCTCTCTGGTAAATTTGTGACTTCTCTTTGGCCCAACAACCGACAAGTGTGTGAAGACCGATGATCTTCAAATATTTAGTTTTGACTACCATTTCCAGACTTCTCATCAAAGTGTTTATCATTTCCACTTATAAAAATTATGAATAATTCTCTTGTAGATATCATCATATCAGTGATTTTTTTGAAAATTTCTGTCATATGTTCTTTGATTAGATTCCTATTGACCCAAATCTCTTCTCTCATCATAACCATATCTTCGATCATCATATCCTCGACCACCATACCGACTTCATTCATATTCAAATTTGCGAGCACCAAATCCTAAACGATGACTATAACGAGGATATCCATATTCCTCTTCATATGGAGGACTTTGAAAATATGAGGAAAATGAATTTGGTCTCCTACTTTCAGAAGCATTATATATATCACCCATTTTTCCTTGTGGAGGTCTATCCCACCCTTATCACCCCTATACCTCTTTTCAACATATACATGCTTTATAAAGTCCTGAAACCTATCTGTAACACCCTCCTCCCACATCTACCCAAGTAATCGGCCAACCGGGGTAAAAATGCGATGAGAGGCTACTGTGATTTGATTCAACCTCCTATGTGACCTTAAGGAAATGGAATCAACATAAACACAACATACAAAATTACCACATCAGCTATAAGACCCATGAGAACCATGCCAACACTTCAGGCAACTTTCCCGTAGGTCCCAATGAAGTTTTTGATCACTTGACCTTTGGATTCTCTCATGATATGGGCATGCCAGCATCCAAGGACCTTTAGACGCTCTCACATTCCTGCAAGCCAGTGTCGAGAGACCATTTTTTCCAGTTTTGTGTCAACGCCCCTAGGATTTGAGCCACGTTTTCAGGCCCAGAGCCCATGTCATTGCATAGAATGGAATGACATACTCAAAGCAATAAAATAACAGGGAAATAATGATGCAAAAGCAATTAGTTGAACCATCCCTTAACTAAAACCCTACTAGCCATGACACACATTTCGTCAAACATGTCACAAACATGTAATCTACAAGTGTAAACAACATATTTAAGCATAGGGATCTTGTACTTATATGAGAATCTCTAAGAACGATTATTCCCTCATGCCATTTGCTGCATTATCATCTATTAGGTCATATATAAATTGTCCATTCATTTACAAGTAAAAACATGATGAGAGCCATACATGGCTATTGTCATAAAACATATACATAACCGCCATAGCAACAACAGAAATACCATAAACACATCAGCCATAGAATCCATGTATAAAATAGTAGATTTACACATGAAAACCAAAGGGATGAATTTATCATTAATGAATGTAGAAACCAACTGGGGATGGGAACACCACTTTCCACCTGACCATAGATTGGCTGAGCCAAATCTCTCTTCAACTAATCACCCCCATGCCATATTCCAAGCATGAATGTGGGACTCATAACCAACTGAAAATAACCAAACAAGCATGGATGCTACCAGACTTCTCCACCTACATCATGAGGAATTTGAGTGCCTCCTAGTCTCTCTGGCTTTACCATAATCCACAGTCTGATCCAGGTGTTATCACTCAAGAAAAAATATTTTAAATTCTGAACATCAATTGTTTAAATTTGTCAAAGGGTTGGTGTCAGTTTTGGGTCTAGTCTTTTCATCTTGTTTTAGAGTCTTGTTAAGAATCTTGTTAGTATGTCAAATGGGGTCAATTCTCTGTTTTAGTTTATCTTTGGTCTCATATCTCACATGAATATCATATGTCGAAACTCATTTCAAAGTTCATATGCGCTACGAAATTGTCTAGGTGATTTTGTAGCACATAAACCCGGTTTAGGTGATTTCATAGCGCAAAACACCGATTTTACACTGGTTGCACCATGAAATCAAGGATTCGTTTGGATTCATAGAAAATATCACCCATCTGTCATATTTATCGAAATCTGCTGTGTTTACATCAACAGTTGTGAGCTTATACACTTCGTCCATCATATCCAACCACTTATCCTCATCATTAGGTTGTTAGGTGTCTTGGTACTGGCACATGTTTGCAGTTGTTCTCTGCTTTGCGGTTCTGATCGTTCAACTAGGCTTTTCGAAATGGTATCAGAGCAATTGGGGAAATGTCCTTCTGGGTTTTGCATCTGTTCTTTGGATTTGGGGTAGTCTGAAACTATTCCTTGTAAACAATATTGAGCTTAGTTTTAATTTTCCATGTGGTCTTGGGGATGGACATCTGTTCAACTTCATATTGAATATGAGCACTGGAGAGTTTTCAGACCGGAAGAAGATTTCGTTGGGTACAAAAGCTATCACCTTTAGGACCTTCCACTCTAAGAACACAACACATGTTTTGCAGCATCAGACAGGCCGATAGTTATTTACAGTAGCAATCGGAAGTTGTTGTATAGCAATGTGAATCTCAAGGAAGTCAATCACATGTGCCCTTTTCAATTCAGTTTCCTTTCCAGACAGCTTTGCAATTGTAAAGGAAGACCTGCTTAATCTAAGAGATGTTCTTTGCAGTCCATATCAGTATTAGTACAATATAAAGAGTACATGGTTGTCGTTGAAAGAAATGAAGTAGCAGTGGAAAGGATGCCTAGCGCATTGCTTTCAGAATTTGATAATTAGTTTTGGATTCCAGTAACAAGCATTCTTCTGTGGCTTTGTAAGGGTTCTGATTTTGGAACATCAAAGCATGGAGAATCTTGGTCTAATCTCTTTTAGGATTTACTGTGGAAAAACTACTACTTGGATGAAAAGTTGTTTGCGTCTTTCCTTGATCGCTTGTTTAACACCCTGAGTTGGACTATTACTAAGTTTTCTGTTTCACTTAAGGAGATGGGAGAACATTACCAGGTCCCAGATTTGCAATTAAGGAAATGCATCATCATTTTTGAGCTTTCTTGTAATCTTGCCAGGATTCTTGAGTTTTTCACTTGTGAAATTCCACAAGCCTTTCTTTGTGGGCTTGAAACAAATATGATAAGGTTGACTGAATTAATTGTTTTTGTGCTAAATCATACAACGTCAACTGCAGATGTTGAACTTTTTGACAATATGCTCAAACAGCAGGGTCAATCTTTAGAAAGAATAAACCGAGGAATGATTTTGGCACCCCTCATAGGAATGATTTTGAACCTCGCAGACAAAACTGTATCATCGTGGTGTACAGAATGATTTGATGCAAGCATTCGTGAATATGGATTGCTCATCAGAAGTTGAATCCAATTTACAGTATTTACTGGAATATAACTGGGTTGGTGTTTTCAAAGGTGATCCTTCTCTAGCAAGGTTAGTTGAACTAAAGTGTTTTATAGAAAATGTCAAATCAAAATCAAAGGCAAATAGACAAATACCAAATTCAAACAGAGAGGACGGAGAAACTTGCTGCATCTGCTATGCCTGTGAAATTGACACACTATTTATTCCATGTAACCACAAGTCTTGTATTCGGTGTATTTCACAGCACCTGCTGAATAACCAACGTTGTTTTTTCTGTAACTCCATTATTTCTAAGGTTTGTTCCATGTCAAGTACCCTTTCAACAGATGATAGTCAATATAGAGGCTTAATTGGAACAGATACATTGGTGGTTCTAATGGTGGAATGTTAGCTGCTTAGATGAGGTTGAAATATCCACATATTGAAATAGGTGCCCTAGCTTCATCTGCGCCAATATTGCAGTTTGAAGACGTTGTACCATCTGATATATTCTACAACCTTGTTTCAATGATTTCAAGCGGGAAAGTGAAAATTGTTTCAAGGGATCTCAAAAGCTCAGAGGAAGTACAAGATTGGTTAAGCTCGGCATACAGTAACCTTGCTATGGTGGATTATCCATATCCAGCTAGTAATTTCAAGGCAGATGAAAAAGACAATTCAAGATAAGGAAGCTCAAGATAGCAAATTTTTGGTATTAAGCTGTGTTTTAGTGATTACACAGCAGTTTCGTAGCAAGCTATGAAACTGTTGAAGATGATGCCTAATGCACAGCAGTTTCATAGCGCGCTATGAAACTGCTGTAGCTACATAATTAAAACTTAGTCAACCAATTTTGAGGGACCTAGGGGAAAGTTTTGAAAAAGGAATCTCTTCAAAGGATCATGTAATAGGTGTCAACATCCAACAAGGGAAAAACAGGGGGAGGAAACATATATTTGAACTCTAAACTTTTTGTTATAAAATGATCATAGTTACTACAGTTCATGATATGTCGGACAGCTTGGAGGAGGTTTTGTCTTCACACATAGGTAAGGTCGACAACACATAAAGGACGTGGCACTCTAATACATTTTTGTATAATCAAAAGAGAAGGACATGGTTCATTGGTTTCGAATATCTTTGAGGAAAACCAAAGGTAGATAAACAGGGGCAGTTTCCTACCTTTCAGGAGCAATTGAGAGAGGTGACATTAAGGGCAAGCAGGCAGCCACAAACATCCATCAAAGCTAAATTAAAAGAGACCACTTGTCAAAGAACGATAATTGATTGTAATAAATGTTATTATCAACATGATGTAGAATTAGAATCCTAACTGTCTTAGGTCTCTTAAACTGCTAGTTAGCAATCAGTTGTATTTATTAGTTAGTTTAAAGGTCAATAGGTGTCATAAGAAGTAGAATTTCAGTTTCCCTCAGGCTGGAGAAGTAATCTCAGTCTTGGAAAGAATTATATATATAGCAGGAACAACAATGTACTTGAGGTTGGAAATTTAATAAAAAAAGCTTTGATATCTGGCTTTATGTAAAGACTCTGTTTTAGTAATACGAGATTGGCTTTGCTTCTCAGGACTCAGGAGGGATTCGATGCTCAAAATGTGTTGTATTGTTCTTTTCCCAATATTTGCAGTGGTATGAATGTGTAATCACTTAGAATTCACTCATGGTGCTCTAACTTCCTGTATACATTCATAGACTGTGTGGTCCTATATGTTTTTGGTATGTTCTAAATGTGTTGAATGTTGAATGCACTGACTTCTATGTAAGGTTGATACCATTGTTATACTCAAATGATGTTGACTCCATAAGTCCAATGGATAGTTTCTAATTGCATTTCCACCACTCATATTTTTACATTCGTTTCACAAGAGTTAGCCATCTTAATCATAATCAAAAACATTAATCCATTAAGAGAGCCTCTCTGGTTGGGGAGGCTAAGCCTCAGCCTAAAGTAGGTTTGAAATAGTTACTTGAGGTCTTCCTGGTCTGCAACCTTCCAGGGTTAGATTTTGAGATAACACCAAGGATCATTAGGCCCTACATTAAGACCCACTATCCAGGCTATACCGTACATCCCATCCCGGTACTACTAGTCCCAATAGAGAGAAATCCACCTCTTGGATTTACCGTATATCCTGTCATTCACCGATAAGGATTCCTAGGCCCACTGAGGCACACAATCTTGTATTTGTCGCAACCCATAGTCTCGCTTAGGCGTTACTCATCTAGTGGCTTTATCATGATCCATAGTCTATTTTAGGGACCACTAGGCCATGTGTTTGTCTTTTTGGAGATCCACCCCACTTAACTTCGAATCCATCAAGAAATCTAGCTCAACCGAAGTATGAGGATCCATCTCATCAAGGCTATCAAGAAATGGCATGGCTAGGCTAAGAAAACATTGTCACACCTGGAAAAACCCATGCCATGACAAAAAAACAACCACATGTAGCACCATGGATGCCAAATCTAGCAAGGAAATCAAACATGCAAATCAATACCTACAAAGAACCTTGTTGTAGTTGCTTGATCCTGATTTTCCTTGCTTGATATTCAGTTCCTCTTGCCTTCTTTGCCTTTCTTGACTCAACACCCACTTGCTCCAAGAAAACTCTAAGTGTCCAAGAGTGAGAGAGAGAGAGAGAGAAATGAGTGAGCTCCAAAACTGAACTAACAAAAAGGTCACCAATTGATCCTCATAAGCCTTTTTATTAATGAGGCCTCTATTTTCTTCATTTTCCATTATTTTCCTTCAATTTCCTCCTCACATTAAACCTGTGACCTTTCACCTCCCTTTTCTCATCATTTCCATATTTTCATAAATAAATGTGCCAAAAATTCCATTTTGCCTTTCCAAAGCCTTAGCCATTACCTTTTCCAATTTCATTAACCATAATAAACCATTTGAACACCCCTTAGGATGTCTTGCCCAACATTCATCTTGGAATAAGTGTCCCATCAACTGTGGTTATTATTTTTATCTTTTATTACATGGAATTTTCACCAGGTCTGTTATAGATGTTATAAAATTATATATTACAGAGCAATGGAACACATAAAATATTGCAGAAATATAAACAAAGAAAATGCATAAAACAAGAGAGACACAGATATACGTGGTTCACCCAGTTTGGGCTATGTCCACGGAGAAACAACCAATCCTTATTTTATTATATTATCCAGCAAATTGAAGAGATACAACCTACAGTAGATCCACTATAACTCCCTCGTCACTCTCAATCTCCTCTCTTTTCTTCACCCAAAATACAGATATACATAGATGTAATACAATTCCCTCATATATAGTTAGGGGTTTCCTTCTAGGGAAAATAACCCTAAATTAAAAATAACTTCTACCATCAGATCATCCACCTAATGAATGGCCCAGATTGACTAGAAATTACTAGACTTTTACAAGGCAATTTTACATCTATTTTTAGCTTCAGGGGTGCTACCCC